>QQXO01000105.1:0-72265 GCA_003709845.1 Chaetothyriales sp. CBS 134916 | reverse complement strand
GGGGCAGAGCTCCCATGGTCACGTGACATAGTTTAGTGACAATCTAGTGACAACTCGGAATAGCTCCATTACCATACGAGATGGCTGGATACCGTGCTGATCCAACAGTGGCGGGGAGACCTGCGATACCTGTCGCATCGCGGTCTCTGCGGCACCTTTCGCCAATGCCCCCGGTAGAGTCCTGTTACAATCGAATACCACAGTTTCATTCTGGTGGTGACCCATTTGGAAGCCTATTTCATCTATATTCCTGTTAAGGGCTGCGCACCCTTAGCGCCAGCGACAATGAGATCCCGATCGCAGATGTCCCCGCGCCAAGCCCCCGGCAAACATCCCTTTTGGGTACCGCCCCATTCCGTAAGACCATGAAAATTCATATTTTCTTCTTCCCATGTCCTCCGGTTGGAAACCTACTACAGGAAGCCAAATACTAATACCAGCACTAGGAGAAGCTACAGAACCCAGGGGACCCGATTCATCCCAGAGATTGCAAGCACTCCACAGGAATGGAGAGCCTGAAACTCAAGCTGACCAAAAGGGACTGATAGGGGAGAAGAGAGAGGTTCTGCGAAGAGTACTTATATCATAGAAACCTCTGGTGAAGACTGCTCCCTCTAAGCAAATCTTCTTGTACCTAGATGTCACTGTTGATAGTGCAATACATCCTATCACAAACCCTCACAATTCCAGGTATTGCAGGGTTGGATATAATGGCAGCGAATAGCTTCCTCTATATGCTGAAACTAGGACTGAATTAGACTTAGAATAGCAGCAGAGATACAGTCTTTGGTCAGGGATTGTTTCTGAGCTGATCGGAGCCCTGGATATCTCTTGAGAAACCTGGATACCCAGTCTGGACCAATCTGCTTAGAGGAGCCATTTTCTTTAGCTAGTTGAGAGGCTAAATATCGAATTGTAGTATAATTTGGTGGTGCGTACTGTTGCTGGAGGTCCTGGATCCAGAGAATCAGCTGTTGTTCTTAGCCTATAGTAAGCCGATAGTTGCTGGGATAAGATAGTTTGTTTGGCGACGTGTCCGGCGCGTCGATGGTAAGTGGATGACTTTGGGGCCCTACAGGCCTTGATAGACTGGCTCAATGATGAAAATAAGCCTTGTCCAGAGTAGTGGAGTGCCTGCTGAATGCTGGATTCTGATTTGGGTGCCATTACTGCAGTGGTGGTAGAGTAATTAGTATTCAAAGCAAATGGGAGAATAAATTAACCCTGTTCGCGATGGTCTCGCATCCTGCAGAGTCTCGGATCCTGCGGCTTGGCGTTAGTTACCAAGGCTCCAGCCTCTTAGCCTTTGACCTTTGGTCTGTCAGGCTATGCGATCCGCCATATCGTCTATGTAGCCCTAGTCTCGAACGCATGCAGGATTCAATCGATATCCAAATCCAGTAGTGCGGTCGCAGGGATTGTCGTCCTTTAGCGCGTGCGACGATAGCTAGCTAGCGACGAGCCTGCCATTCCATCGGAAGGCCAAATGACTGCCATCATTTGGTCCCTTGGAGTTGACACGACTCAGCTCCCTTGACGATCTACCGTGTTATCGCAGCCTTGGTTAAACCTCTCGAATGCCCTGATCTCGATATTGTCCCTCAGTTTTGGTGCGCCTCGAGTTCTCATCTCTAGAAATCTCCCTCTTTCCAGTGGCAACCCGTGCGGGAAGCTCTGGTGCTGGTCCGTCATTAAGATCAATCAGATCGCCGCTGTCGCCTTCTCGAATTGGGCTCGAGAGAGAAGCCCCTGCGGCGACCGAGCGTCTCGGCTTTGCTGAACCAGTTGACGAGAACAGTCTCTCGCTTTCTCTTCTGTTCAGGCCCAATTTTCTTTCTTGATTGAAGGCTGGCGGCTGCTCGGCCTCGGAAACATTATAGTGGCGTCGTGGTCCATCGACAGGTGCCAGATCTTCTGCCATTGCGTCCTCATAACTAGGTGGTGCCTCGTCTGGGATGTCAGGTTGTGGAGCGAGTTGGGAACCCATGAGTGCGGGCTGTGCTGAATGCTCATGAGTCGGTGTGCTCGGCATATCCGGGTTGGGGTGGTACTCGTTACTGGGCATTTGCTGATTGGTTCTGGGAAAGATGGGAGCAACATGCTGGCCCTGGGGCCGGGAGGCCATTCTACCCAGCAACTCTGGCGGCGGCCGGATGCCGGAATAAACTTTGACGGCCATTCTCAGAGGCAGCACCACCAGCTCGGGTCTGACGCCGCTGGCATCTGTGTAGGATAAGCCAACTCGAATGTCAAGCTCGTATCGACGGGAAATATTGCAGGTGTCAAATGAAGGAGCCACACTGTCGGGAAGGGGAACACTATTCCACAACTTCGACGGCAACTTCCATTCATTCTGACACTTGTCATTGGAGTTATCGAGAGGCATGCTTAAGTTAGCACGCGAGACCAACACCCAGCTGCCAACCTCAGTTCTGGTCAGATCATGCGCTCTGACATTGGTGTAGGCAATAAGCTCGACCTGGAAAGTGCTCAACACTATGGTAGCATCACTGTCGCCAAGCCTTTGCACCAGCACTCGCAAAGGCAGAGGCTCATGACACGTAATAATAGCCGGACTGGGGAGCCGGGCATCCACCTGAACTGTGGGTGGCTCCTGCTGTGTGGCAGCCGAGTTGCTAGCCTTTCTGAACAGCCGTTTCTTCTCAGGGAGCGCAGGCATCCGCTGGAATTGCTGTTCCCGGCGGGCAAACGTCTCCTCGTGTCTGTCCGGCGGCCTCGGGTCTTCGACCGGCATGAACCGGATATCGAGTCGCTGGGGCACGGATCAGAAAAACAACAACAACAACAACAACAACCTAGCAGGCAGACCACATCACTCACATTGCGTAGATTCTCTTGATAGAACTTTGGTCGCACCACCGTGACCTTTACATAATATTTGATATCGGCCAAGCCAGGAAAGCCAGCTAACGAGGGCGGCAAAGTCTTCTTCACATGTCTAAATTGCACTCTGGCCATGCCCAGCGTCAGGTCGTCGAGCAGGCTTTGTGACTTGGAGCAGTCGTTGTTGATTGGAAACTGCAGGGGCTGGGTTAGAACGAGTGTGTAGCTGTAGCGAGTCGTTGGGCGTTCTTACCTTGAATCTGAATGGATATGCATACTGCCCTGCCGGGAGTGTGTACTGGGAGTTTCCGGCGCCATCTTGCATTTCAGGGGAGGGAAAGACGGCCTGGACGATATAGAGGAGCTATTCGGCCGCGTCAACCGCTGCTTCTTCACTTCTGGTACCACTAGCTGGCCCTGCTCACCTTATGCATTTCCAACTCGGCCCGCTTCCTGTCTGCTCGCTCATACGGCTGCTGCGGCCCCATCAGCCTGGTGCGGCTTTCGGCCTCCAGCTTGACATTGATGGTCGAAATGGTGGCATCGCTGGGCAGGGCGAGCAAGACGCGGCCGGAAATAAAATCAAGGTTGGTGTAGGGTACTGAGGGGTCCTGGTCGAGTTGGATACGGACAGACATCTGCTGAGCTTGACGCCGCGGATGGGGGCGCAGGTGTGCATGCAAACAGCCTGCTCACGCAGAGCTGGCAGAAGAAATGGAACACTAAGACAGCTTATCATGCTGCTGTATGCTGGTTGCCAACTACTGTAATCGGTCATTAGGTGTTTGCACTTGGTGAGGCGCAGCAGCCGAGAGCCGTCATGCAAGCGGGGCTCAACAGTTGGTCAGTCTATATTGCTTATGATTCAAACAAGCACAGTACGTGGTACGGGTGATACAGAAATCTGTCAACAACAACGCTGAAACGATGTGCCATGTGTACAATTGCCGCCAACTTAGAATTTCTTTGGCACCTTGAATATTGGTGCTCGAGAAAAGTCGTCTTGGTCCCACCACACCCGGCCCCTATCGTCCAGGTCGGCTCCCTCATCTGTCGTGGCAAGGCCAGCGGCGCCATTGTCCTCAATTTCCTGTTTCGAGACTCCATCCGGATCTCTCGGAATCCACAGTTTCGGCGTCTTGGATGTCAGGGCAGGGTTAAGGTAGGCATTCTCTAGCTCATCCTCTCCGTATTCAGGCACGTCATCCTCGCCCAAAGCATCTTTAAGCCATGGTCTCAGCCCAGACTCTTGGGTAAATACAACGGGCCAGATAAAGGTGGCGAGCGGGTCGAGGAGATTGAACCGCACGCCGCTCGAGGGACGGCCCACAAACAGGCTTGACCCAGCATCCGACTCTAACGTTTCCAGCGGCAAGAATTGTTCAAGAGGATCGAGGTATTTGTCCACGGTGAACTGGTAAATCGCAGTGGAAACCAAGAGCGCAACCATCAGGATTACCGGTCCCGTGGCCTCCTTGAGTGTGCAAAAGCCCAAGAGGCACAATTCGGCCAGGTAGACGCCGATCATCAGGTGCTTCAGTGCCTGAGAGTAGCTGGCTCCTCTTGGCTCCACCTTGACTTGGATGCGGTAGACCAGATTGTATTTGTTGGATATGTAGAACAGCACCAGGCCGGCAGCAGCAAAGCCAAGCACAAGCGGTGAAATGCACGCGTACGCCAGCGCAATCACACCAAAGTTAGCGAATTTGGGGTATTTGGCGCCCCATCCTATGCCCTTCATCCACGTACCACGGACATATTTCTGCCGCGGAGTGCGGTCGAAGATCCATTGTGAAAAGATATAAGTCCCGAGTTTCCCCAATTCCAGCACATCTTGTGGCGCCGTTCCCACTCCTTGCACAATGAAGTAAGACAGGTAGAAGCTAGAAGCAGTTGGTAGGTTTTTGGCAAGTCGTTGTGGCAAACTAGTCGGATCATTTGCAATTTTCTGGGCCAACGCCGCTGCCCCAGACGTGAAGGTTGTCAGGAGAAAGACCTGGATAATCTGAAATGCCATGTACCAACTTTGCACCAGATTTTCTGCCTCCACCGTCGTTGGCTGGTACATTCTGGCAAGGTGGCGAAAGAAGTATGGCACATATGAGACAACGGAACTGACCACGAACGGCGGCACAAAACCTTTGAGGAATCCCAGTATTGGAGGTGGTAGTTTGTTGATCCACCTCAGCCACTCGTATTTATTGGCAAGATAGTCCACGTTGCTGAGAGTTCCAGCGAAACCAATAGGAATTGACCAAAACAGAATGGTGGCGGCGACCACAGCCACAGACAAGTATGTGTAAGCAATCCGAGTTGCTGAGCCAATGTTGAGATTCGGCCACAGAACCTCTCTTGGCTGCACATTAGTGTAGCGAGGCTGCAAGGCAAATGGAGATCGGTCATGCACCTGCTGATATGCATGATAGGCGGCTTCCTGGCTAGTGTACTCGACGAAAATAGCTTGACTCCCATCGTCGGCATGTTCAATTCGTGACTTTCTGAGTGACTGAATCACTGACACGACGTCAGTGAGTTCGTTACGGTACAACGAAATTGAGTCGACTGTCTTGCCCACGAGCTTGAGCCTGTGGCTCGGCCTGGTACTCGGTTTTCTGAAAGTTGCAATATACGCAATGCTCTGCACGGCACTACTAGACCTAACTCTGTAGTCATAGCTGTGTGCATCTTTTGCCACGTTTTGCTCGAGTTTGACCTCTGCCGTCTCAAGCGAGTCAACTGTGCCTGCTCTGCGATCGACGAGCTTTTGCAACTTCCCCACTTTGGGAACTACCCAAGCTCGCACCGCTCTCGAGCCAAAATTCTTCTGCAGACTTGCCTGGTCAAGTAGTCGATGGGGCACGCTCAAGAAGAGGACAGTCCTCGAGGACAGTCTTAGAGCATTCTGCTTGGTTGACGCATGCGCCTGCCGAAGGTGAATCGCGAAGATGCGTTCTCTTGTCACAACAAACGAGACAAAGCCGAAGACAAGCCAAGCGACCGCTGCGTGGGCGTATAATCGCTTCGGGTCTTTCACATTACCGATTCCAAGAACATCGAGCTGCTTTGAAGTACCACCACCCGTAGCATTAACCGGAAGCAGTATCGGCCATGTAAGGAGAGATCCAGCCACGCATAAAGCTATCAGCACCCTTAGGTAGCGAAGAAACAGATATCCATCTAGCGCAGAATGTTGTAATACGAATTTATCATCGATTTGCCGAAACTCGCGATACCAGCCCAGGAGCGAAAGGGACATGGACGGTGTTCGATCCCTGTCAATGTTAGCTTCTACTGCGACATCTGAATGCTTCCTACTTTTCCGGTATCGTTCTAAAGTACGTTCGAGGCGCGTAGATGTTTCGAAATGGTCTCCTCAAGACTACAAAAGCGGCAAGAAACAGTACCGCACTGAAAAGAGTTGGTACCAACGTGGCACCTATGGCCGAGATTGAGGTCGAACCACCGCGATGAGACATCTTCAATACCCGCCCGCTCTCACCAGATAGATCGTTGCTGGCGGTGCGGAAGAGAAAGTTCAGGTTCAGCTCACAAAGTGCTTCTGAAGTTGGAATGGAGGTGGTGACGTCATAGCCATTGTTGCACCCTTGAAAGTGCCCCTTTTTCGAATGAATGAGTACGGTAACTTATTTATCCTGATCAAAGATAATTAGAACAATCTGGTACACTATCTTTGCCGACCCTTGGTATCATAACGGTGGTCTCGATGGACATGGGTATAAAATTCACATCCGCTCCTCTTTTCCTCCCCTAGTACTGTAGGGCCTGACCTTCAAATCTATCACCGTTTTACATCCATCTTCTCCGACCGAACATTGTCAGACACCTCTTCACCTTCCT
This sequence comes from Chaetothyriales sp. CBS 134916, assembly GCA_003709845.1. Taxonomy (NCBI): domain Eukaryota; kingdom Fungi; phylum Ascomycota; class Eurotiomycetes; order Chaetothyriales; family Domatiomycetaceae; genus Domatiomyces; species Domatiomyces globalis. Next base: position 65,563 of record QQXO01000105.1, on the reverse strand, counting down.
TGACTTCCCCCATGCGGCCATGGATTGGGGGTCTCTTCTTGCCGATCAGGTCCATGATCATAGACTTTATTGTGTACGCCATAGTATTTCTGCCTTGCCAGAGGGGGAACAAGCCCACGCAGAATGTCGAGAAAAAGAGCCATAGGATGCCAACCACGACCCAGCCTGGGCACAATTAGTAATGGCGATCGTACGGTGACACAACAGCATTTGCTTACCTGTGAAGAACTTCTTCGAGAACACATAGCCCGAACCATACATTGGCATTGGCCACAACACCAACAGCGCAATCGTCATAAATACCGTCATACTCCTGGCAATGACTGCCGCCTTCATGAGTTTTTTCTGCTCCACCTGGTCCTTCCCCTGGTCCTGGTCCTGTGACGTGTTGCTCTGGTCAAGAGCAATCTCATGATCAATGCTTGCACGCCTCACAATCTCGGTGTCGTCTCCTTTACGAATCTGCCTCATCGATTTCCAGTCATAATTTTGTCTGCCAAATGCGAAGGTCAATACTGGCACGAAGACCAAGGGTGAGAGCAAAGCAGTGACATTGCCTGCCAGCATGGGATTGTTACTCCCTGTGCAGTCAACGTTGAGAACACCACATTGCTTTTTGGCCGTAACGAGCCACGCAATTAGCGCGACTATAAAACCAAGGACAGGCGCTCCTGCAGCAGCAACCCAATTCTGGTCCTTCCACATCAATGCTAAAGTTGCAGGGAGCACAGCGCTGGAAATGATGCAACCCATCAAGAGGTAGAGGTAGCCCATGCCTACCCCCGCATAGTAAAGTCCAGTGGAGAAACCGGCCATGATAATTGCATATACGATGCAAGAGGCATGGGACATTCGGATCAAAAATGTGCCCGAAGCCTTGGGGTTGATATAAGTCTGGTAGATGTCGTATGTCCAGATGGAGGAAACGGCAATCAGCTCGGCTGAGCTAGCAGAAGTGACTGCCATGAATACTAGCAGAAGTGTTGCTGCTGCACCTCCTTTTCCCAGGAGCGCTACCGCAGCGTATGGTAGAACGAGGCCTGCCGTAACATCTTCATGGGGAATTCGATTGGGATATGTTGGGAAAACAGGGTTGTTCTCGAGAGCGAGAGCAGACAGCCCCATGGTGGTTGCACAGAGCCATGGGATCGCAAACCATGAGAGGCCGCCCATTACATAGCCTGGAAGGGCATCGACTGGGCTAGCTGCAATCGCTTTATTATAATATCCGTTGTCAAGAAAGACTGTGCCAAAGTTGCCAACGATGTTGATGACGAAGAAGATAGCACCCTCTTTCGACCTCATTGTGAGATAGCTACCCTCTGCATTGCCACTGACGGGATGTCTCTTGGATGCCGCCACAAGCAGCTCCCAAACCTTGGCAGGAGAGCCAGCAACATCGCTTGTTGCGTAAGCGGTGAAGGCAAACACGAAGATGATGATTAGAATCATCACTGTGTGAATGTAATCTGTCAGAAATGTTGCTTTAATACCACCGAACATCGTGTAAAGTACGACGCCGACTGGGAGCAAGAAGCAAGCAGCAGCTGTTGGGACGCCAGTGAGAGAAGTGACAACTGCACTGCCACCAGTTAGAAGCATGGCAGTCACCAGAATGTTAGTCATCAGGCCAAAGGTTAAGAAAACCATGTGGGTGATTGTGCCATATCTAGCACGGATAACTTCGAGGAAGGTATGGGCATTTGGTGCTCGTCGTTTGAGTCTGAAAGAAGTGTATTAGATCTGAGTCTCGGCACTCAACAGGATACTCACTCGATGGCCAATGTCGCGAACAAAATAATCTGGACAGTTGCGCCACTCGCATACCAAAAGGGACCAGATACCTAACAGTGTCAGCTAAGCAGTGAATGCTGTATGGGACAAGCCTACCCCATAATTGTAAGCAACTCCAGACGACTGAAGTAAGGTTGCCGCCCATGTCCATGACGAGACGACAGCAGATGCTACAAGCCCAGACTTTACAGATCTCCCAGCGGTTGAAAAGGCCTCTGAGGTTTGCACTTCATTGCGGTACCTCTTCAATGCCCAGGTCGTAAAGATCATTCCTAGTGCAAAGGCAAACCCAAGTCCGAGAACAATGCCATAGCCTATAATTAGTTGTCAGCTTCATGCTCCAGACTCTAGCCCAGTCTGTCATCTCACCAAAGCCTTCTGATAGAGGGGGCTTGATAGCCATCGTGCTATCAACCACCTGCTTTCATTAAACGGAAACACAATGGAAAGCGACGCAAGACTCTGGTATAAGAAATGCAAGACCCGAACTTGGTGTATACCCCCCCCAGTGACACGAAGAAAGGAGCCAAGTCCATGTCTATATTGCAACGACACAGCTCGCCATGTGCTAGCTCGCCGGTGGAGAGCAGAAGTCTAACGGCGCTCCCCAGATTCATTTTCGACTGGCACGACATGATAAGACAAGGCTCTGAGGGTACTTTCTGAAGCTGACAGCATGAAACCCGCTGTCGGAGAGAAATAAATTAGGACACGCTGATAAGCAACCTGGCCAGTTGTCTGATCTCTTGCAGATCAAGATACAGGATCATATCGCTGACCTATCAGATGACGCGGTACCATAACGAAATCAACGTGGTCTAGCATCTGCGCCGAACTCCGTGGAAGGCTACAACAGCTTGGTACAAGCTGCATTTCAGCCTTGCAACTTGCTTTGATTGGCACCTTCCTAATTCCTTCTTCTCACGTCAATGCTGTTCCAGCTACTGCTCTAGGTGTTGGTTGCTCTTGCTCGAGACTCCAGTTTGAAAGCGCGCATTTTATTTCCCTAACTGTTCATGCTGACTCTTGTATTCAGCATCCGCGGAGGAACGGCGATGCTACCGAGATCGCGTGGGGGCTGTGGGACAGCCCTTTGATGGAAAGCTGGAACTGATCTACATTATGCATAACCCACATGGTACAGTAGCTGGAAAATCATCTACCAGTAGCCTGTTAGCAGTAGCCCATTGATAAGGAACGCAGTTTTTCCTGATGCCGAATAGCAGCTGCAAATAACCTAAATATACACAGAATAGCTCTCCTTGACTAAGAACCGATACTACATAAATATTAGGAGAGAAGAAATGAGGGGATTGGGAGGTGGGCTCTCTTACCGAGACCAGATTTACAGAAAACGGCGCGATCCATCTTTCCAACGTTGGAGCTTTCCCCCGGTGACATAGGGACGAATCACAGCACAAAGGCATCGTAGAGATGCATCATGCCAGTCAGTTCACATGGATGGCTTAGATTAGGTGTTGTGTTGGACTACATAGTATGAAAGAAATCAGGCAGAATGTGCCTTGCTGCCTTGCCAACCAAAGCCGCCTTAAACCCCAACATCCCGTCTCTTGAAGTTGGTATTTTGCCATCCAGAACACCAGTCAAATATTCCATGTGGCGATACCCAGCGCTGCTTCAAGAACTCCCACCCTCACCAATAGCGGCACGCGATATCCAAAGAACTCTTGCATACCACAAAACAGAAGGCTAGAAGTAATTCCAAGAAGACAAATCTGACATTTGAACTGTGCTCCCTTTTTTCCAGCTAAATTTCCCCCGCTTAATACAATGCAGTCTCCAATCAAGTAATCAAAAAATATGGCCATGGGTATTCATAGGATGAATCACGTATGCGGGGATGTTTCAGCGCCTCACTTATACTGCGGCTGGCCCGGACCCTGCTGATAATATGGTTGCTGCTGGTTCTGCTGAGGACCTCCGCCCCAACCTTGAGACGGTCCGCCTTGACCACCCGGTGGAGGGCCTCCTCCTCCACCATTGATCTGGCTTTGGACATCCGGTCGATTACGCAGATCTTGTCTGAATCTGCAAATGGAGCATGCAATCTGTTATGGGCGACATTTCATCAGTCCTTGTATTCCTTCCATGTCTTATAGCGATGAACTAGGGGAATTATCCTCTAGGTGCTTACATCTTTATGCTTCCCGCCCAGCGGAATAATGGGTATCCAGCAGACGGTGAACCATTCCCAGGACGAGATGCAGTGGGCGGACCAATTACCGCAGTTGTGGCATTGTGCTGTGATAGATTCGTAGCCTTTGAGGCGCGACGTGAAGTCTGGGGATAGGAGGTTAGCGAATGACAGCTAGAGAAGGGAATATGAGTAGAGAAGGAACCCAAGGGAGAAGAGGTAAGAGAGGGGTACCGTGGGTGCCGACAATGAAGAAGAAGGCCATGGACAGTTAGTGATGAGTGGGGATTGGTGGGTCTGCTGGTTCACAATCACTCAGATAGCTTGACTGGAAGGCTGCTATAGTGCAATGGAAGAGTTATAGAAAGAATGGAGACAAGGAAAAGAACACCGCAGGCGCAGTGATGAGCGACGTGAAGGATTGTAGGGAATTGTGGCTGAGGCAGGGATGACGCGCCTGCTGGCTCGGCATGCGCCGTTGTTACCAATCTGGTGTGGCACAGCACATCATCTCGTCGTTTCTTTGTTGACGAATCATATACATCGCGGTGGTCTTGTACGAAGTCCAGAGCAATTATCGTTGCTGATAATTGGAACCCCGCCTTCGATCAGCTTAATCAAGGAGCCAAAGGGAGCATCAGATGGAGATGCAATGGCTGTATTGGTGGCAGTGAAAACTGAACAAATCTGAATGCTAGCCAGATCTGTTCTAACCTGGCAACATAAGTGCTCGAGCCCGGTGTTGCATTGCAGCACATGTACTAGTCGTCGATGCAAGCTCTAACGCGGCCCTTATGACACTCTCCTGTCTGTATAGAACTACCACCCAGAATCACTACGAGAGGGAAGCTGAAAGTGAGGTGCGACGCGTAGAATTTGCTGTAATGCTGTCCGCCGATGGCCCTAGACTTTGATTGAGTACTTTCCTCTATTCCATGCGCCATGCATAGTCAAGGTGCCTCCCTTCCCTACCCCGAAAACAATCCAGAGCGTGATTACCCTGTATTTCGCAAGTGGCCACCCATGCACAATTTCCTTTCGCCCAGCTCGTCCGAAACGCGTGAGAAGGGAAGCCGCTCGCCCTGGTGAATCGGCTTTTATTGGGTCTTGAATAGCAGGATAGCCACATGGCCAAGATAGAAATATATAAAGTGTTTTGTTTCTTTGCCAAGTCAGCGCCTAGCCAAATCCCCTGTCAGCGATGTTCGACCTTACCATGTGTGACGAAGCTGCCAAAATTGCGGCCGACTATGCAATGCCACGTGGCACCTTTTCTCCCGTCAAACTCGCGCTTGATGTGCATCGCGATATCCTTCTCGATATTGAACTTCTCCATGGCTTCTTGGGCTGTCCCCTCGTCAGGCTGCGCTCCCCCTTGACAGAACGGCGCTAACCTACCGACTTCAAGGGCTTCTTGTTGCATGTCATCGCTCTGACCGTGTCAGGCGTGTGACAACCTCTCATGGGCACATTGACTCACCATGTCAACGCTTTTGATCTGGGCTACAACATGTCAGCCAGGGTGTTCGTTTTGGATCGCGACACGGACAACTGCTTACGCTCCAGCTTCTCCTTCTTCTCTACAGGAGCAGTCTCATTCGACGCCATGGCGTGCTAATCCTCGTGTGAGCAGGAATAGGCAGTTTGGTTGATTGTAACAGTCCGGGCGCAACGTGTAGACAAATTGGAGGTAGGCTTTCGAGAGCCGAAACAAACTGCCTGTCTCGATGCTGGTACGTTTGAAGTGTCAAGATGGATCCCTCTAAACTTAGGTTAAAGCTTCCCTGTGCTTGGCAGCGGCATGTGCCGGCACTAGCAAAAAAAGTGCAAGAGCCAGAATTTTGTGCGCCTTCCTGCTTGTCACTTTGACACTGCTCTTAACTTGCCCGCCGTTGCAGGTTGAGGCAAGAATGTCCATCATAGATGAGCCAGATCAGAGCACACGAGTCTTTATCTCTGGTCTGCCCTCCAAGCTGACCAATCATCAGTTGCGGGCACATTTTGCCCAGAAGTTTGATGTTACTGATGCCCATGTCTTTCCCGATCGTCGGATAGCTTTCGTTGGATTAAACAGCCATGAGGCGGCCAAACAGGCGGTATCGTACTTTAACAGGTCCTTTATTCGCATGTCCAAGATATCTGTTGAGTTAGCAAAGCCGGTTGACATGAAGAAGGATGGTACAGGGCAGGCAACCCCCATTTCGAAGCGCAGTAAACGACCAGACAGAGACAGTGACCAGATAAAGAAGCGCAAACGCGATGTGAAAGATGACGGTGAAGATATCCGAGGTAGCTCTGCGCAAGCAGATGCTGTGCGGAAAGCGGATCCCGCGGGCAATCCACAACCCTCAAGTGCATCTAGAGCAGATCTTGGCACCATTGACATCCTCGAGGTCAATAGGAAGGGAGATGAGACCCCGTCAGATGAAGGGCCCATGGAAAGCACGAATGATTCAGACTGGCTTCGTGGCAAGACAAGTCGGGTTCTTGACCTTCTAGAACCTAACGAGGTGGCGTCCGCAGACACGATAGCCAAAGAAGATGTGCTGGCGGCAGATACAACGACCTGGGCAGAACACCGCCCTATAGAGCAGCAAGAGACTTCGGGTCATCCAGAGCCCGCAGCTCCTGATGTTGCAAACGGAAGGCTTTTTGTACGCAATTTGCCCTTCAGCACGACGGAAGACGAGCTGTCAACTCTGTTTGCCCCATATGGGAAGATTGAAGAGGTAAGCGACATCTCCATTCGGCATCGCCCTTTAACTTTCGTGATGATTGTCTGATAGGGACATCTTATGCCCACGCATATGATTCAACCCAGGAGAATATATTTTAGTAGATGCTTCTCATAGCTGATTCCTCAGTCTTTCTTGAATCCAACTACGACCTTCTAGCTCACAGGCTGATGCACAAACAGGTCCATGTCGTCAAAGATAAGCGAACAGCTGCAAGCAGAGGAACCGCTTTCATCCAATTTTTTCATGCAGCAGACGCCAGTCAAGCTCTGATCAGCGTGGATGGTCGGCCATTTCAGGGTCGATTGATACACGTTTTACCCGCTTCAGACAAGAAAGATACTATGCTCAGCGACTACGAGATATCCCAGCTCCCAATTAAGAAACAGAAAGCTTTCAAACGCAGAGCAGAGGCTTCATCGTCGAGCTTCAGTTGGAATTCACTCTACATGAATCCTGATGCTGTCATGGATTCAGTCGCAAATCGTCTAGGTGTTTCCAAATCAGACCTTCTGGATCCAGCCTCCACCGATGCAGCCGTCAAACAAGCCCACGCTGAAACCAGCATCATCCAAGATACGAAAGAGTATCTTCAGAAACAGGGGGTCAATGTGGAGGCCTTCAAGAATCGTACCCGGGACGATAGGGCTCTGCTGTTGAAGAACTTCCCATTTGGCACAACTGCCGATGAACTATCTTCAATGCTGTCACCCTATGGCAAAGTGGAAAGGATTCATTTCCCGCCAACAGGAACGATCGCCATTGCGCTCTTTGAAGAGCCTTCATTCTGTCAGGCAGCATTGAAAGGCCTTGCATACAAGAATTTCAAAGGTTCAGTATTGTATCTCGAAAAGGCACCCATCGGGCTCTTTGACACTACAGAAAATGGGCATAACGGAGGTGATGCAGCCAAGGACTTGGACCCTAGTGCCAACATGGAGCAGTCTTCTTCCAACCGCCCAACAGCTACCATATTCATTCGCGACCTCAACTTTGCCACCACCTCCGCACGCCTTTCCGAAGTCTTCTCCGTGCTTTCTGGGTTTCGTTCTGCTCGTGTCAAAACGCGGACTGATTCATCTCGGCCAAACGAAATCTTGAGCATGGGTTTCGGTTTTGTAGAGTTTGCCACTGCAGAGCAAGCTGAGGCGGCTATTGCGACGATGAATAACCGCCGCCTTGACGGCCATGTTATCTCGGTGCAGCGATCGCAAAAGTCTCTGGATGCAGCTGAAGAAAGGAGGAAAGAGGATAGTGCAAAGAAGAGTGAGTCGCAGAAGACGAAACTTGTCATCAAGAACCTTCCGTTTGAAACGTCAAAGAAGGACATCAAGACACTGCTTGCATCCTATGGCACGTTGCGCTCAGTGCGCATGCCCAAGAAGATGGATAACACAGCCCGCGGTTTTGCGTTCGCAGATTTCGTGACTGCGAAAGAAGCAAGAAACGCAATCGAGGCTCTGTCAAGCACCCATTTACTTGGCCGAAGGCTTGTCATCGACTATGCCGAAGGTGAAATTGATGACCCCGAAGAGACGATTAGAGTCATGGAGAAGAAGGCAGGGAGACAAGAGTATCTGCGCGATGCTGAGAGGTTGCAACGAGGAGGTGCGAGGAAGAAGTTCATGGTTAATGACGGCGGTGAAGTAGATTGAACTTATTAAAAAGTAGCATCGGCCCAGTACAGAACTAGTGGTTGGTGGCTGAGTTACAAATGCCCCTCTCTCCCTTGCTCCCTAGCCGCATTCAAGTCCACTATCTCCGACACGAAAATCGAATGCAACACAACTAATTATGTCACAGGATTTTTCTTACATCTACAGTTGCAGAATAAGTTAGCCTCAGCGACTGTTTCAAAATACCTAGTAAGCAGGGAGCCACATCCAGTGTCAGGCTTCTTCTATCATACATTGCACAGCACGATCCACACAGGGATTCCTCTATTTTAGTCACGATGTGAGGTCACAAGACTTGGACCTCCACCCAGCATTCTCCTTATCGACTGCCGGTCAAACAAGCTAATTGTTTCTTTGACGCTCCATTCTCAGCCTTGTTTGCGTGATTTTCAGAGAGGATATTGGTCATCGGCCCAGTTGAGATTCTCAGGGTCGGTGATTGCGAAGCATTCCGCGCGCCGTGATCCATGTGTCTGCTGTCAGTAACTAGAACCGTGTGGTCAGACGACCACCCGGATAGAACCATGACGCTGGGGCAGGACCCAGAGATGTCAAATTCAGCCTTTTCGCGCACATTACCTTATGCGAGTACAAGGATGAATCATTGAGGACAAAGAGCACATCATTCTTGCCAATAGGGTGACAGTAACCCTTGGTATAGTCGGAACGGCTCCTGCTGCATGTGCCACTGCTCTAGGAGACTCAGCGGGGCTCCTGAAGTACGAGAGGGGTACCAGCCTCCAATCTTCCAACCCGCCAGCACTCTGTGTCGGGTGCTGTCGCGGTAGCGCGGGTTTGGAATGGATAGATTGATGCTGTGACCGAGCAGCTGATGGCAACATTCTTTTGTATGATTGCAAGAAGTTCAGTGATGCTTCGTATCAATCTTAAAATCACTAGATTAGCGGTGTTGCTTGCGGTTTCAAAGCAGTCACGTGACAGTGGTTTGAGCTCTTCCGTTCCGCATTCTCACCATTCTCACTGTCATTCCCACTCATACTGCCATTGTCAGCGAGATTTGCCAAGCCATCCTATCTCATCTACCGTCCGCAGCTGGTATTCGTGGTCCGTGTACAATGGGAGTCAAGAGCATCATCATTCTCCATGAGATTGAGGTCTCGACGCACAGGACGAGCAGATCAAACTTGGCTGCCTCTCACCTAACAAGAACTACCCTGCCTTACAAGCATGAGCCTTGACTTGTATGTGTCCAGTATGCAGTCTCCTTTGACGCTTTTTCTGGAAACTCTGTATTCTGATTGGTTCTTTGCGTTCTCGACCCCCCTTGCAGGCGCTGGCCCTTTTTGAGTCGAGGCTGCTTGTGCCTTTTTGCATCTTTTTGTGCGTCTCTATTCTTCTTTCATGCCATGTCCTAATGGTCTAGAGCGAGCCGTTTGTAGACTAGGCAGTGTTAAGATCGTGGTCCTTCTGTTGTGTGGGTTACATTGTTACCATCAATGCGGATGCATTGTCAAAGTAGAGATGGCGGGGCGTGCACAGCTCTTACGAAGACACTGATTCTTTAAATCAACTGGTGGGTTTCTCTTCGACCATTGTTTCTTCCCTCTACATTCCCCCTTCCCGCTTGTTCACTCATTCCAAGTCGAAGGCTTTTGTTGTGCATAGCCCACAGCATTCTCATACACATTCGCCTTCAAGAGAGGCGCTTTGGTCTCTTTGATGTATACGAATGGACGACTGTTGTACCATTCGCATTGCCCCATACCAGGCGGTTGGCACAGACGTCTCCGTCTCGCGGATACTGACTTCTTGTACTGCCAATATCCAGCCTCACGCCCTGGATTCTCACGAGGGCATCGAAAACCAGAATCCATGCCCTCAAGTGAGGGGTTCGATCGAACCTGATCACGGCCCAGAATCACAGTACCCAATCCCGCAATTCAAACTCGGCTCGAACGATCAGCACGCTCAGAATGTTGCACGATTACAGGCTCGCCGGCAGAATAAGCGAGAATGGCTAACCAGGCGTATACGCACGGATTCAGGTACCGGTAGACCATATCTCCAGCACCCAAAGTATCTACAGTACCGAGCTCGCCAACGCTGTGACACAGGAGCAGATGGTAAACCGGTCTGGGATGACCGTATCGAGGATGCCTTTCAGAATGGTAGGTGCAAAGCGTGGCTGAAGTTGATCGGAGTTTCTAATAACGGCCAGCGCTTGTCAATATTGAACCAATGGGGAGGCGGAAGAAGTCTCAACGAGGTCGGCCACACGGACGCAATGAGTTAATTTCAGAATGGATTCTGCAGCAGACGGGCGAGTACCGGTCTCGCAAACAAGTGTCGAGTCATATCCAAGTCCTCAACTCGTTGCTGAAGGGCATCCCTGAATGCAAGCATATCAGCGCGAATATTTGCCGATTGCTAACTCTTGCTAGGGGACGCTCTAACGACGCCTGACGAAAAGATTCGGACAGAGCGATCATCTCATAAATACTTCTCGGGTTCGATCGAAGGGATGGCCCGAGACCAAAGACCTGGAGGAGAGGCGTGGTTCTATGGCTGTAATGATGCATCGAACTCCCCTCCATCTTACGAATACACCTCCGATGGCGGTTTCGTTGAGGACCACCATCTCACCAGACTGAGCTTCGCGATGTGGGTAAGCCCGCCAAAGCAGATGGACCAAGCATTGCACACATACACTAGAGTTCAGAGCAGTGATTCCACTCTTGTGCCTATACCGCTTGAAAACGTGAAGAATTGGCGATCTTCGTTTCCTAGCTTGTCACACATAATTGACAACAGTTGGACCTCGACAGAACAATGTGACATCATCTTGCTCGAAGCCGGCATTGAGCTTATGGGAGACTTTCCTCCCAAGTTCTCGAAGCTAGGAATCGCTCTCGAACTGGACTTCCGGCACCCACCCGACAACAAGGATGGCTCGCTGGCGAACTTGACCCAGTGGACCTGCGTCACACAGATTTTCCAGAATGGTCAGCTTGGTCAGAGGCCCTCGCACCAGGAATGCCATGTGACCGAAGTTGGAAAAGTCAAGCCATTCTTCGAATCCAAATGGTGGGCTACTACATTCACACAGCTGACCGAGAAGAGGAAAATGGCGGAAAATCTGAGGAGCAGTGCGGCCATCAATGCAGCAAACGAGGCAATGAGGAAATTCTTCTGCAGCTTGACGGTGACGCAAGAAATTTCAGCAGAGACAGTGGGGGGCACAACACCCCATGATATTTGCACCACCCAGGCACGGCGAAGGAAAAGGATGGCAATACTACTTTGGAGGTTTTTTGAAGCGCCATCGAACTTTGTAGGTGTGACCACCTGGCAGAAAGTCGACGTACGGTCCGAGCTAAATTCTACAAACAGCCCAGCTCCTCTCGTCGACATGCCGCTGGGGCCAATGAATGTTGAGACCGTTGCCGGCCATGGATATGATGACAGCATATTTAAAACCGGAGATGAAGCGTTTTTGTCAGATGGTGCAGTGCAGCCGTACGACAGCTTTGATGTTAACATGGGTGTTGGGTTCTGTCAGGATGACTTCATAGGCTACCGACCAGAAGGCCTCTCTTGCCTCGAATTATTACAATCCTGCTTCGACATCCCTGCCACCGACCTAGGACTTGATGCTGACATCAATCTGTCCGTCGGTATGTCACAGCAAGATTTGCCTCAGTGTCAAGATCATCATGTTTCAGCAACGACCAACTACTTTGAATTGGACTCTGATGCTGGAGCTGAGTCTCAGTCAGGATTGCATGCTCTCCAGCATTCAAGTCACAACTCTTTCCATTCGCAACAGGACGCGGCCACCGACTCCGACAGAGAGATTTATGACAGGCAACAAGCCGACGTCGGTCATGATGACTGGAGCTTCACAATTGCACAACTAGAGCCACGGTTGGCGCTTTCCCTTCCGCCTCCGTCGATCCCACAATCGCCGGTGGATCCAGAGGATGAGCCACTCCGTGCTGCTCTCCTCGTCACTTCGTCGTTATCCGGGCTTAGCAACCACCACTCGGCCCTCCAGTCGCAGTCACAGACGGGCGCACCAACGCACAGTTCCATCACGTCAGCGCCTTCGAAAGCTACAGCAGACTCTCCAATGGCAGCGAATCTGTTCGCATCTCCATCTCCATCATCAGCACCGGGGACATGCCGGCAGCCACTTCAGAGCCATCACTCGTGGTGCGGCTTCTCCAATCATTGGAGTGGAGATAGGCTGCCTTGCCGCACGCGCAATTCTCCCAACAACATCCTGGACAAGGCCCTTGGACATCCTGATCGACATCATTCCGGCCAGTCACAGCGAGAGGACTTTGAGAGACTACTTGCCCTTCGACAGGCGTATGTGCCTAGGGATAGTGATGGAAGCGGGCCAGACACTCACACACATTTCTCGACGCCGGCCGACCTTGAACATGGTCGGAGCCACAGCAGTATCCATGATTCTGATAGCACAGGCCTATGTGCGGGCCTACATCTGCAGCATTTGACCGACGAGATCCGTCGTCCTCACTCTCAACCAGTGTTCTCGACGTCAGCCATAGACATGCCCGTGGACGTTCTTGATGACTGGTTACGTGCTTATCGAAAAAGCGATGGGTTCGAGCATGGGCAGGAACTGGAGCAAGCGCTAGAGGCTGAGGATGTTAATACGCCGAGAAGGACGAAAAGTGCAGTGAGCGGTGGTGGGTGGAGTAGAAGAAGGAGTGAAAGTGGTGGCAGTCACATGATGGAAGCGGAAAGGCAATAATTAATAACTCTCTTCCCCCCTTTGACAAGACAAGGAAGGGATGGATGGACAAACGAGAAGTTTAATTACCGCATCACACCCCTTGCAACTTGTATGTGCGGTAATGTTTGACAATTCAATTGTCATGTGTTCTATGGTAGTGTCGAGCTACCGGTAAAATAAGTCTTTGTAATTTACGATGTCGAACTGAGTAGTCCGGTAACTTATGTTTTGACAGGGGTTTCTAGGGTAAAAGTTTCTTCAAAGCCTAGTCAAGGTCCAGCACTGGGTATTGATGCGTTAAATTACCGGTAATATCGGAGTAGTAATGTAACTTAAATAAATAACCGTTCGATATAAGTTACTGTATAAGTTAGATAAGATGAATAAGGGACCGCAACTTGGATCCCGTAATTTGGATACTGTGACCACTTCGAGCAGGACACGGTAAGCTAGTGTAACACATAGCTGATAAGGTAGCTGTAACTTATTACTGTGCACCACAGGTATATCTCAAAAGTAGTAGTACTGTAGTAGTGAAATTATGGTTACTGAAATTCGCCTAATATGATACTGGATGCCGTGCCGTCCATCCGTCAAACACCTTGGGAAAAGGACAAGAAAAGCAGAGGCAATCGTACAAGCACATATAACATACAACTCATATCGACCTACCTTACCGATTGACAGACCGATCGCCTAGCGCCAGATAGAACCACGTTAAGTGAATGCGACTTCACTCTTTCCAATTATATGCCATAGCAAAAATCAATCTTACACTGGCTTGGTGCTTTCATCTCGGCTTTTGTGTGCGTGTGTGCTCAATTCATTTGCAATGTCTGCAATGTCGGGAAGGGATTGCCGCAGCTCTCCTAGATTAGCTAAGTTAAGCCGTAACTCGGGTTGGGAGCCATGAAGTTCCAGTTGCCGGGTGGGAGGGAGTCGGCGGCTACATAGCCTGGAGGAGCGCGTGGCTGGGGCTGCTGTGATTGTCGTTGCTGTGGTTGCTGTGGTTGTCGCTGCTGCTGCTGCTGCTGTTGTTGTTGTTGTTGTTGTGGTTGCTGCTGCTGCTGTGGCTGTGGCTGTGGCTGCCCGTGCTGGTGCGGGTGCGGATGCTGGTGCGGATGGGGATGCTGGTGCAGCTGGCCGGCTTGGAGCTGGGGGTCAAGCTCGGGTTCTTCTTCGGGCTTGCGTTTCTTGGGACGGCCGCGTGGCCGGTTGGCGTTGGGCGGATCGAGGACATACTCCTCCTTCAGCTGCATGGAGATGTTGGGATCGTAGCCTCGTTCTCGTGCTAGGCGCCGCAATCCCACCATGACCTTCTGGTCGATGCCCGTGATCTCCTGGATGCGATCGTAGGAGATACTGATTTCGGCCAGGGCCAAGGCCTGGATGCGCACGGCGGTGCTGTGCTCCGCCATCTTGAGGACTTTGGGGGGCTTGGGACTGTCAGTCTGGAAGGAGCGTGAGGTCTTGAAGAAGCCTTGTGGGTCGGCGGCCTGGCGGGTGATGGTGTTCTCGACGCCCTGTTCCTTCATCGAGTCGAGATAGTTCTGGCATTGCAGCAGGTGCAACCGCTGGCGCGATGTGTGCTGCGCCATCTCGCGGCCACAGTACTTGCATCGTACCTGCGCGAGCTTCTGCAACGGGTGTTAGTACCGGGTAAGAAGGGCATATTGGGAAGGGGCAGGAGCGAGGGGCGCGCACCTGGGTACTGTCGGGGTCGGCGGCGATGATATCCCATGCTGAGTGTGTCTCGACATCGCCCGGGGCGGTCTTGTAGCCTCCGCTGCCTGGGCCGCCCATCTGGAGGTGTGTTGTTTTTTGATTTTCGATAGCCTCGTCGTCAGACCGTGGCCCTTTGTTTTTGTGATGACAGCAATTAAAGTCAGCCAGCTACCAAGACGCCACGTCATTCCATGACATTTCGAGCGCCTTTTTGGCCGTTTTGATACGCTGACTGCGCTAGTCCCTTTTTAGTGTTTACCTTTGTTTCGGGGCATGTGCGGGCAGGGAAGGCGCGCCTGGCGACACGGTGTGTGCTGACCAACTCTCTCACCTGGCAATGGCAGCGGCAGCAGCAGCGATGGCGACAGACTCGTCGCAGCCGGCGACCTCTCTTCTGACGGAGCACCTGCAATACACGCCCCTGGTGAGTGACTAAAGAGGGAGAGAGAGAGAGAGAGAGAGAGAGAAAGAGGAAGGAACTGCGAGTGCTCACGCTGACACGGACGGGCAGTCGCTGATCGACGACATCATCAACTCAGTCAACAATTTCATCTACCAGGGCGTCGGCAGTCTCGAGGCCGGCTTGGTGTCGACTCCGCCCGAACGGCTCGGGTTCAAGCCAGCAGCCGGCGACAATGGCGAGCCGGACTTTGCGGCCGCCAAGCAGGAGATCGAGGAAGGCCTGCACCAGCTCGAGACGCTGCTCAACGCCACCGTCGACAGGAACTTTGACAAGTTCGAAATCTACGTCCTGCGCAACATCCTCACTGTGCCGTCCGACGTGGCGCCCTGGATGCAACTTAGCCACTACCGCGGCCTTAACTACGCTCGGCCCCAGGATACAGCAACGGCCGAGCAGGTACAGCTACTGAGGCGGAAACTGGCAGCCTCGAGAGCGTTATCCAAGTCACTAGCTCAGCAACAGGCCCAAAATGAGGCCATCCTGCACCAACTCAGAGCGGTCGCGGACTCGGCCAGCCCAGACAACATGGCCTTTCTCACAGCCAGTACCGGAGCACAGACGCTGAACGTGTCAGCTGAACGCCGCGCTCTCACCACCAACGCGGCGTTCACAATGTCTCAGCTGCCAGCGCTCAAGGCCTTACTTGCCACATTGCGACCGCAAATGGCAACACTGACAGAGACCCGAGCAGACATCAACATCAACAGCGCCAAGGAGGAGAACAAGCAGGAACGACGCGAATACATTGGCCAGCGGACACAGATGCTCCTACAACGTTACAGGGGAGCTTTGCCTGACGATGTGGCAGCCCTGCACGGCCGGCCACCGGCTGGGAGCGAGCTTCAAGCTTTGGAGAAAGTCGCCCATGCTTTCAATCCAATATGAACTGGTGCGTCTCCCACGAGGCAGTGGATCCGATGGTGGGTGCGACACTTTGATGCACACACAGCTGAATCCTCCGCAAAATGTCTCCAGTTGGCCCAAGATGTTTAGCAACCTACTTGAACAGGCAATTTTGCATTGCCATCCATCCAGCCACTGCCCGATGACACGCATTGGTCCGCTGTCATGTGGGAGTCCCTACGGGGGAGCGTGTCCGCTCGCTGAGACCACAGCTTCTCACTCGCCCGGCGCGCTGTCCAAGCTCGGCCAGGATCTGGCGGAAGGCCGATTCCGGCTGCTGGTGTAACCGCTTAAAGTATGGTAAATGGAGCCTGCTTGTAAATCTTCCGAGCCCGTCAATCGCTCCAGCTCGAGTAGGATGTGGCAAGACGAGCTGAAGTATATGGTGGTGGGTACGGGTAATTCTAGTCGGAGCAGTCCGTCGCGACTGCTGCCGAGGCAGGTACATTGGCGGACCGCTAGCTAGTAGCGGTACCCTTGGTACGGTAACAGGCCTCGTAAACGAAGCGTTCGCGTGGATTTGCGAATGTATGCAGAGCGCCCGAAAGGGAGCGCCCAAATTTATCTGCCAATCAACGGCCCATCGTTGCCCCTATCCCATTGTCTGGGCGCGGATGCGGCCTCGAAGCGCCCTGCTATTGCCCGGCTGTCCTCTTTCAAGTGCCTGAAACACCCCAGCGTCTACAGGGTCAAATCGCGATCGTTGGCCATGCTCTCATCAACGGTCATCTCACCACGCTCAGCCTATAATCTTTATGGGCCTGCCATGCAAGCTGACTGCCAAAATGTCCTGCCGCCGTCCCACGGTCGGTCGATCGTCGCTCAGTGCTATGATTATCTATACTGGACGCAGCTCCGTCTGTGTCTCGAGGCTAAGTACTACTATCTATTATTCTCCCTCCCATCCACGCTGGCCGTGTGTGTGTGCCTGTGTCTCTTTGTTCTGTTGCAGCTTTTGTATTACCTTGCTGTTTTCATTAATTCCACTCGTTCATTCCTCGTTCCTCAATATCCTCATCTTCATCCTCATCCTCATCCTCATCCTCATCCCCCCAAATGGCGTACTCTCCGACCGGTATCACCACCTCCACCGCCGACCTCCCGGCGACAATCAACAAGATGCCGGTTGATACCAACATTGGCGGCCCACATTACTCTTCTCACCCCTCTGGCCACAGCCCGGTAATCCTCACTGGCTCAGAAAGGCTGCCCAGACCAGCCTCAGCTTCCCATTCCCACCCTTCTTCCCGTTGTTCTTCTTCCCAGCGACCCACCACCACTACCATCAAGCCTGGAATCGCCTCTTCCTCATCGTCCTCTCGTTCGACGACGACGACGACGACAACAGCAACAACAAAAAACCTAGCCGTGAATCAAGACTACTCGGAGGTCCCCGAGAGCCCGCCCTTGACCTCGTTCCTCACCGACCGCTTCGCTGCTTCCACCCTTCAGGAGTCGGTCTACCTGTCACGCATTCGCTACGTGCGCATCACGACCTATGTTGTCTCCAGTCTGATCATTGCGTGTGCATTGGGGTCGTTGGGCACGTCCGCCCATGTCTTGCACGCGTACAACTCTACCCGCTCGACGAATGCATCGCTCACACTCTCCTTATGGCCCGCAAATATCGACATCCGACCAGTCCTCGCCACACTCGCCCCGGCTGCGATTATCTGTGTTCTGATGCCGTCGTATCTCCTCCTTGCTGCTATTCCTTCTGTAAGCGCACCTTGCCATCTGTCTTCCTCTCTCTCTCTCTCTCTCTCTCTCTCTCTCCCTTTTTACTCATATCTATACTAATCCATCATCACAACCCCCCCACAGCCCCACTCACGCACCCGCCTGCTCAGTTACGTGTGCCTCCTCACCACCAGTCTCTCCTTCATTCTCTCTATCATTTCCATCTTCTTCACCACCGTCGTCACCTACCTCATCGATGTTCACTCCCACACTAACCCCCGTCCCACAATCCTATCCTTTACCTGCGCCTACTACCGCGGCCCCAGTCGTTTTTACTCCGCGACCAAGCATCTGCAGTTGCCAATCTTTGGCCAAATAGTCTACCCAAGCGGATTCGGCCGTTTGTGCAGGGAGAGCGAGGCGGCATGGGGACTCATGGTAGCTGTCGCATTTCTAGGCCTTCTGGGCCTGCTTCTTGTTGGCTTGGGATTCGGGTTTGAAGTGGCCATCGGTCGCGAGAGGACTGCGAGGTATGAAGCAAAGTATAGAGGAGGTGGTGGCATTAGCGGTGGAATTCCTGGCGGCGATGGGGAAGGAGAGCAGGACAAGGAGAAGGCCACGGTGACGGATGTCTCGTCACCGCATGGGTCCGAATCTGCTTGATTTAGAACGCGAGAGAGAGACACAGACGACACCTACTGGAAGTCGGGCTAACGTAAGCCAAGCGATATGGACGCACACACGCTCCCTCTCTTGTGTATGAATGGTGGTTAGATAATTACAACGGGGTATTGTTTTTTTTTAAATTACATGAATCACAGTTTCTCTCCTGTGAAGATAATTAGTGACATAAGATAACGGAACAAACAACGTTGCTGTGTCCTATGTTACAGTACTCCCAACGAGTCTGTCATCAAGTACCGTAGAGTGATGGGATAGCATAGATAGAGATAATAGCGACAATGGGGGTATATACGGTATATATTTCAGGTTACTACAAGTATAAAAAATGTTTGCTGCATTGCCAAGCCAGCCATACCCTTACAAAACAAGGATCTCCTTTCAGGTCAAACAAAGTCCTCTACAAAACTCGGCGGCCCATTTTCAAAGGCACGGTTGCAGACGCCATGGCCTCTCTCTCTAAATGAGTTACAGCAAAGCAGCAACCCCAGCAATAAGCACCCCGGCGACAGCAATGTGTCCTCCTTCCATCGGGCGCTGAATGGCTGCTGCACCGGTGAATGTGGCGGGGCCAGTGCCGCTGGTCGTCGTTGCCGCAACAGCGGTACCGGTTGTATCCGTTGGGGCGGGGAGATTCGCCGACGATTCCGTCGTCGTCGTGGCGGGCGGGGCGGTCTCAATACTGGTTGGAGGCGCCGTTGTAGCAACAATTTCGGTGAAAGATGAAGTTTGTGCCGCTGTCGAACTAGTGCTGTTGGTCGAGACGAGCGGCAGCTGGGCGGCGGCGGCAATGTACGCCTCGATCGTCTTGTCGGTCGAGCTCAGGTTCTGGTTGATCACCATGGCCATGCCCTTTTGGCAGTGATTCGTCTGCCCGCAGTACACCCAGATGGGCTTGGTATCGTTAATGAGCACGTTGTAAACCGGCGTTTCTGTGTCGCTTGCTGTCACCGGCTGGAAGCCGGATTTCAGGCCGGGTCGTGTGGGTGTGATGAGCGAAGCATTGACCAGGGCCACTGGTTTACAGGGCTCCGCGAATGTGGATTCTGTAACTGTGTGGTTCTAAATAGAGCAAAGGTTACTGACCTGGGTGGCTGAGTTGGTGAGAGCGATTTTCCTTGCTTACCTTGGGGTGGAACTGAAATTGCACGATACTGCCCACGGGTGCTTGCACTGAGTCGGGGAAGTACTTGAGCGATCCGTTGGCGTCTGAGACCGAGACAACTTGCACGAGCAGTTCGCCCACGGGCGGCGTGTACTGCGACGATCCGGTGGGGTTTGCTTGAGCGGGCGCAACTGCCGAAGAGGACGAGGAGCCCCAGGCTCCCCAGGAGCTTGAGGCCCCTGAACCATAGCTTCCATAACCACCGGAGCCACCTCCATAACCACTGGAGCCGCTTCCGTAGTTGTATTGAGCAACGGTGGTAGTGGCCAGGAGCAGGACGGGAGCGAGCGCTGTGATATGCATCCTGACTTTGCTTTTGTTTATTGATGTGATGGTTACGCCGTTAGGCAGGTGATGAGATGTGTAACGAGCGAGCCGGCGCAGAGGTATAATTGCAAAAGATTTTTTGAGTGCGTCAAGCACTAAGGAGTGACAGTAGCGAGGAAAATGCTATCGCAAAGACGGACAACACAGAGGATTGTATGCTGAGGGATGAAGAAACAGAAAAATCTGAGACGCAAAAGAAGGAGGTGGTGGCCATTTGTATGGCCCTGGTTCTGGGTATCCCACCGTCTTCAAAATTAGAATATCCAGCCTGTCAAGGATGCACTTGAAGCAAAAGTCATCAGCCACCCCCAGTAGGGGATCATGGGCGCGTGTAGCTATACAAACAGCGTCTGAAGTCAGTCTCAGTTGGCCTCGGAGCGACCAGCACGAGAAACGAGTGGTTGTCGCAGATGCTATGGCAGTTGCTGAAAATGGCATCGCAAGGGTCCATGATAAACCAGTGAGCCACGAGCCAATGGATCTTGGTGTTTCCGGACGCTCGACAGAGCGTTGCCGAGTGGCTCAGCCGAAGGGCAGACGACGCGCTGAGGTGTTTGGAAGCCGTCGCAGAACGAACTTTCTGAAACTCGGGCAGTTCCAAACCGGGCGCTAGTCCATTTTGGCCGCGCTTGGCCTTCAGGCAGTGAGGCGTCGAGGAGGGGAGAAATCTCGGAAGGCTGGCGGCCGACACTGACAGTAGACAGATGCTTCGATGTAGATTAAGGAGGACCTCACTATAACTCGTGGAGTGTCGAGCGTTGGACAAGCTATCATCCGCCCCAGTCAAGAAAGTAGGCGCGAAGCCGCCGCAATCAAGGCCTTGGTTTTTCCCCTCATCATCCGTCTACGCCATCAGCCAGCAACATTGGTTCGGATGCTCTCAGGACCGTGATTGACGTTATCCCTGATCGAGGGTCCGTCTTCATCTGACATCGGCAGCCGCCTCGATGTCAGATCGGGAGGCTGTGTACTCGAAGATGCCAAGAAGTGCTGCTTCCAATATTCCTGTCGATGTCGCAGCATAGCACGTGTTCTCGACACGTTGAACGTATGCAGGAACGAATCTACGTGTCCACCAGTGTGGTCTGTTCATATGACGCGTCTAACGCGTGTAATATCCTCCTGCAGTCGTATTGTCGTAGCCGTCGTCGTCGCTCAAAAGTCCAGGCATAGTTGGGGAGCGATACGCTCCAAGTCTTCCACCTCCAGCCAGCCGCTGCTTGCACCGCCAGTACCATCTGCTTTATCTCTTTCACTGCGTTCATATGTACTTCTCATGATGGCTTCTCGAACAAAGATCTCAATGTACTTCCCCAGCACTTGCCTAGCATCTGTAGTCATCCTAGTCTTGGCCTTTCCCGCGAAATGCTCTTGAAGGATTCGCTGGATGAGGGGCAGCGAGAGCATGTTCTCTTGCTTGCTGGCCGGCTCATCGGTGATCTCAGCAAGGATGTAGTCTGGTTCTGGCGAGCCACCATCGCTGAGAGACACCTCCGTGTTGGATTGGTCTTGGCCTTCAATATCCGCCTTGTTTGAGGGCACGGCATCCTCTGGCTCTGCATCAGCAGTTCGCCGGCGCCCAGATGCTTTTTTACCATCTTTAATCGATGATTCAATGCGTTTCTTCTTTGCCCGCTCGCCCACATTGGACTTGCGACTCGCAGTTTGATGGCTGGTTTTTGGCCGAGGGGGGTTAAACCCCGGTCGAGCTCGTTTCATAGCTGGCATTAAACGCGGCACTCAAAGAACTGCTGGGTTGAGTTCACGTCGTGGTTGTGCAGCAAGATACAGAAGCGCGTTTTCGTGGTATTGGAGTAGGCTGAAGATAGCACGAATTTAACTAGTTAGACCCGTCTTTGGATTTATGACGCAAGCGCCAACGGCTAGAAATACCAGGACCCGACCAACCTATGCTCAATTCGAGGAAGGGAAAAATTGTGTAGAGGTTTGTTACTAGCACGCCTACAACTACAGCGCTTGACGTGCTGTAGGCTCATTAGTGCCACATGGAACATGTCTCATCAAGCCACCGTAGCGAAACTGCGGGCACGGGTAGAAGACAAGATATGATCATGTCCGCCAAGGCAATGAAAGACTCAGAGCTCGGTTAACTCATCAAAATAGAAACCTATGACAAGGATGCTTGAAGATGAAGGGGGGGCAGAAGTTGCATTAATATTCTGCCTAGTTTTGATCAAATTCTTGGCCCATAACCCCAACGCCTGTGCTCTTTTGGGAACGCTCACTGAGACAAATCATGACAATTGAGTATCTTAACATCATACCTTCCCTATCCTAGAAGACCGCTTCTTTGGCAGGGTCCATGGCTCAGAGCACACAGTCTGAGATCAGATCAGTAACAAAGTCAAACCAGACAGATAGGCATGGCTCACCTCTCCTTCACAGAAAGCCCAAAAGTATACCACCATACCAATGATGTAATATAGGGCAGCATTGGTGGCCTGGTACAAGAGGATGGCGGCCATTGCTGATAGCGGCAGGACGACCAGCCTGGCCTCGATGCTTCTGTGAATGCCAGGGAAAGCCTTGACCAATGGTGTTAATGGCCATTCCCACGCCAATCCCACCAGAGATAACAAAAGGTTGATGATTTGTAGTGTCGGAAACGGTTTGACGGCTCCATCGAGGTTTTTTGTCAGGAAGTCCCACAATACTTTGGGCCAGAAGAATCCCTCCAACGCAGCAGCCAGCTGATAAGTAGCCGCAGTCAGGACGATGAGCCGTGCCCAATGGTTTTTAATGAGCTTTCCCATGATATATGGAAGATTGTGATCGTATCTTGGACGTTATCGAGTCGAGAATTGGAGAGCAATGAATAGTCTGGCGCATGAACGGAGCGGACGGCTTGGAAATATGTTGCCGGTCTTGGAAGATCAAAGTGCGCTAAACGCAGCAGAATTGGAAGGCCTTGTAGTCGGTTGTCGGGTTTTGGCACACTGGAGGCGATGAGATGCAAAACACAGGTGATTTCGGCTCTCGACGCTCCGGTTGAGGATCAAACACAAACAAGGCCGGATCAATCAGAGGTGACAGCTGGCTTGAGGCACTTTGCCAACGCGGCACTCTTCTTGTATCGCGCGCGTCACAGGTGGCGTCTGAGAAATTTTGGCCCGTTTGGAATTGAGTGGCACCAGTACCATGGTATGAAATTTCCGGCGTCAATTGTCTCAGGTTGGCCCTCGTAGTTGAACAGTGGTAGCGTTGCTGACCTTGGATTCTGTGGTACAGGCCTGCACACACCGGGAGATGCAGAGGAGGGAAGGACGAGATGTGCGGATCTTACTCTTCGCGACACCGAAGCTCGCCATCATGCAATGGATGGTGTTCCGCAGTGTGACGACTGTGTGAATAAGAAATCGACTCCACCGACCTAGAATTGTCTACAAGGGCTCGTCACGGGCAATCCGAGCTGCCAGTCATGCGACTTCACGGCCATGCCAGCTTCTCATTTGCTGCCCTTTCGATACCAACATGCCAAGTAGTTGGATCTGGCAAGGAATGGGCCAAGTAGCTTGGTTCGGGGGGGACGCCGAGAATAGACGCTTTGCGAATTAAACCCTGCGCATTCACTCGCAGATGGAGATCTGAAAGGTTGGGCGAATGATGTCAAGCGATGCAACAAAGACTGCATCTTGGCCTCTTCACGAAAGTGAGAAGAAAAGGTATGATTCGCTGCCACCATCTGCTTTACATTTTTAGCTGCGCGCTTCAAGGAGCTGTGTGATAGGTGCGATGACTCATCATCCCTGTCTCTCTTGGCATGATTCCCCAGCCATCGCTTCGGGGTGCGCTCGTGTTCATGATGTGAGCAACACATTCAATGGCTGCCCAAGTGCGACCAAGCCCAGTCTAGAACTATTCATCCCAGGCTAACATGGCAGGGAGGCCGTGATACATGTCGCCATGCCACATGGCTGACCACAGCTCCGTTGCAGTGGGAGTAGAGGTTGTATCGTGATAATATCCCTGGCGGCTAAGCTAGGATCACGAGAGCCAATGATCCAATGGGAGCGCCGAGTGGCCAAAACGGTAGCATTATTCCCGTAAATTCTACTTTTAGCTTGTTCTCTAAAGTTCGATACCCGACAGACTGGTCGTCAACGACTTCAGACCTTTCACAATTCATGGTGCGCTCAGACCAATCTTGATTTGCAGCATCGACTCTTTAGTGGCATCGTGATCACGTTCACTGTTAAATTTGCATCCGCGCAGCTCTGCTCACATACCAGGCTCCTGATTAGAGAAAGGGACTTCTGGAACAGATCCTGTCGGAGACCTCAAAGACACCGCGCCGGCCTGTTTCGTCCGCAAACACGAGCTGTCTGATCTTCATCTCCCGTTTTAATTGTCAGTTTGACCACTCGGGTCTAGTGAGGGCAATCAATCTGTTGGCACACTCTACGTCCGAAGTTGTTCCCTCCGTCCAACACTTCCTTGGTCCTCAATTTCCCTCGACTGTCGAATAACAGGTATTCATCAGAAGGTGCCACCGCACATATGCGAGAATTTGCAAAGCCCGTATAGTTCCTGCATTTTGGCCCTACACCGTATTACTGTCTCCAAACCTTCCCAGGAACTCGCTTCGGAGCTGTCAGTGACTTCATCCACCTAAGGACAACAGCATCACCAGCAACATCTGCTGACGAGCAGGAGAAATCCAAGTTGCCAAGCAGTGCACTAACACAGATAGATCATGGTATCATTATAGCCAGTCGTCAACACGAACCCTAAGTCAACATCAGCAACTGGTCAACTGGTCAACTGGTCAACTGGGCGGCGTCATGGCGGGCGTGCTGGCACAGCTCCGCCAGCCTCGCAAACTGCTCTTTTACGTGCTCTGGTGGACATTCCACTGGGCTATCTTCGCTGTGGGCTGGTGGAAGCAACAAATCGATCCACGGCTTGCCGCTCTCAACAAGCTCACCTTTTCAGTCTGGATATCTCGTGGTGCCGGGTTGGTGCTCTCGGTTGACGCCCTGCTCATCCTGCTGCCGATGTGTCGAAACCTGATGCGCTTCATCCGGCCCAAGTTTCGCTTCCTGCCGCTCGACGAGACACAGTGGTTCCATCGACAGTGTGCTTACTCCCTTCTGATCTTCACGTGCATCCACGTGCTTGCGCACTATGTCAACTTCTTCAACGTGGAGCGGACGCAAATACGGCCGGAGACAGCGGTGCAGATCCACTACACGCAAGCAGGTGGCATCACGGGCCACATAATGCTGCTGTGCATGCTGTTCATATACACAACGGCCCACCACAAGATCCGGCAGCAATCCTTCGAGACATTCTGGTACACGCACCATCTCTTTATCCCTTTCTTCCTGGGATTGTACACCCATGCCACAGGTTGCTTCGTGCGCGACAGCACGAATCCCTACTCTCCGTTCGCGGGCAAGGCCTTCTGGGCACACTGCATCGGCTATGAAGGGTGGCGGTGGGAACTGTTCGGCGGCGGGCTGTACCTGATTGAGCGCATCTACCGCGAGATCCGGGCGCGGCGCACGACCAAGATTACCAAAGTCATCCGACACCCGTACGACGCAATGGAGATCCAATTCACCAAACCGTCGATGAAGTACAAGCCCGGACAGTGGCTGTTCCTGCAATGCGCGACGGTGTCGAGCGGCCAATGGCACCCTTTCACCATCACATCGTGCCCCTTTGACCCGTACATCTCCATCCACGTACGGCAGGTCGGCGACTTCACACGGGCGCTGGGCGACGCGATGGGCTGCGGGCCGGCACAGGCCAAGGAATTCGCAGAAATGGGCGACGACAACGGCATCTACGAAATCGCTCTGCAACAGGGCGATGAAATGCCTGTGATCCGCATCGACGGACCGTACGGAGCGCCGGCTGAAGACGTGTTCGAGAACGAAGTGGCCGTCCTGATCGGCACGGGTATCGGGGTGACGCCATGGGCGAGCGTGCTCAAGAACATCTACAACATGCGCGCGGGTCCGAACCCGCCCCGGCGGCTGAAACGCGTCGAGTTCATCTGGATCACACGCAGCGTCGAGAGCTTTGAGTGGTTCCAGACCTTGCTCAGCAGTCTCGAGTACCAGTCGGCGCTGACGGCACAGCGCGATGGTGTGCCGGAGTTCCTCCGCATCCACACGTACCTGACGCAGAAGATCGACATGAATACGGCGGCGAATATCTACCTCAACACCGTCGGCTCGAATCTGGATCCGCTGACCGAGCTGCGCACCAAGACGCAGTATGGCCGGCCGGACTTCGACCGCCTATTTGGCGCGATGCGTGATGGACTCATGGATCAGAGCTACATCGACATTGGCGATGCAACCTTGACGGCCGCGAACAAGTCGACAGTCGGCGTGTACTTTTGTGGGCCAAGTGCGGGCGCGAGGTCGATTAAGAGGGCGTGCTCGGACATGAGTAATGACATGGTCAGGTTTAAGTTTTGGAAGGAGCATTTCTGAACAGTGCCGAGGTTCATGCCGGAAATAGGGATAGCTATGTTGAGGGATAGCTATGTCGATGAAAACCAGAGGTCTTGAATTCATTTCCTGCTGTGTTTCCTGCCATGGGATGATCTACTGGGGAAACCAATTTAAGATGAAATGTAAAACTACCGGTATACCAAGTTTTAGTGAACTGGTTTGTTGCAGTTGATGCAGTTGTTGTTGCAGTCGTTGTTGTCGTTAGCGAGAACCCTCTCTGTATGTTAGGACTGTCAATGTGAAATGTTGTCAAGAATGAGACAGGAGAGAATGGGATGATCGACCAGACAAGGGGTTGAATTTTTAATGTTTTAGTTCGTGTGACGACTGCCTGTCGACAAACGCCTTGATCAGGGGGCCAACTTGGTCCGGGCTCTCGACAGCGTGCCAATGGCCGACGCCTTTCAAGACTTCTATCTTCTTGTCACTCGAGCCCAGGTCTTGGTAAATCTTGTGCACGCCGACCAGCGGAGCCGACTTGTCCTCTTCTCCGGCAATAATCAAGATCGGGACCGTCACTTTGGCGTAGTCAGGTGGCGTGGCAGTCTTGATGGCCTTGCAGTTGGCAATATACCCCTCGGCGTTCTGGCCGAGCAGCATTTCGCGAATGAAGGCCCTGTGCAAGGGCGTGGCCTTGCTGCCTGTGGCAGCGACGGGAATCGTGTTGGCCATGGCCTCGATGCCCTGCTCGCTGACGACGGGGATGCGTTTGTCGAAGACCTGGGCCACGGCTTCGGTAGGGTGCACGGGGCCGATCAAGACGCCGGCCACCACACGTTCGGGTGATGTTGAGGCAATGTAGGTGGGTACGATGGCGCCCATGGAGTAGCCAATCACGACGGCTTTGTCGACGTGCAGATGGTCGAGCAGGGCAAGCACATCCTGGCCGATGGAGCCGATCGACGTGTCGCCCCCATCCGACTGCGAGCGGCCGGCATTGTAGTTGTCAAACAGGATGCGGCGGTAGGCGGCCAGGTAGGGCAGAATGGGGAAGAAGTAATTTTGGGATGATCCGAGTCCGTGCACGAAGATGAGGGTGGGGGAAGTGGGGGCGGTGGGGGAGGCGGCTGACACGGAAGGAGCGAGGTCGGTGTAGTGCAGCTGGTGGTTGTTGACTGTTGCAAAGGGCATCGTGGCGACGAGGGTGGCGATGACGACGACGATGACGACGGCGGCGCTTTGGGCGTGAGGGTGAAACGTGCAGCGGGAAAACGTGAAAATGTGAAAACGTGAAAACGTGAAACTGCACCGTACCTGTTTCTGTTTACCTAGTTCCAGGATTTGAAGGAATGTTGATGTGTGGCTTTTTAGGCTCTGTGGTTGGGGAAAACGAATGGCCCGCTTCCGGTGCTGCGGATCCTGCAGCCGGCATATTTTGCGAAGGAGGCTGCTTCCCAAACTTAATATTATATTTACAGAGAAGACTTACTAACCAATAATATAAGAATAAGTCAACAACGACAAGAATGATAATAATAATCCATTACTTATAATCTATTACTTATAATCTTAACGACAACGACAGCAACAACAACAATAATAATAATAATAATCTACTATTACTTGTAATCTTAGCAACAACAACAATGATGCTAATACTAATAATAATACCAATAATTATTGTCCTTCTGTGCAGCTATCCACGGCTGTAATTATTAGTCTTGATACGATACCGGTAGTCATGCTCTG
This sequence comes from Chaetothyriales sp. CBS 134916, assembly GCA_003709845.1. Taxonomy (NCBI): domain Eukaryota; kingdom Fungi; phylum Ascomycota; class Eurotiomycetes; order Chaetothyriales; family Domatiomycetaceae; genus Domatiomyces; species Domatiomyces globalis. The sequence continues at coordinate 37,359 of QQXO01000105.1, read as the reverse complement.
CTCAACACTACTGAACAGAGAGATTGCTGACCACGCTTGTTGGTTCACTCAGGACCCTGTCCCTGCTGATTGGAAAAGGGGACGGGGACGAGGTCTCAGCTTCCTTGCGAATTACCGTACATTTTCTCCAGCCTCCTCTCAAGGGTTGGGCGCCGGCACCAATGGGCCGGTAGTCTCAGTTCAGGGGGGCGTTGGTCCCGAGAGCTTCATTTCCACGCCGGTATAATGCCAAGCATTTTGCAATTACCAGCGGTGGAGTGCTGCCGATTCTGGTCGACAGCACCACAGCACCACAGCAAAAAGGCGCCACAGGCCTTATCACATGTCCATGTAGGAGTCTAGAAGAAGAAGTCGACTTGGATGTCGTTTCGGTGCCTGCAGCGCCGCGCGGTGCATTGGCTGATGTTGTAGTGCATGACCACGCAGTTTTTCTGGCGAATGACCACGCCACGGGCGCTCGCGCCAAGCCGCCTAGGTCAGGCCCGTCATCCATGTCTTAGTTAACGCAACGCTTACTTTGAGGAAAGGGCCACCCACACCCCGGCCGCCATCGGCCGCGCGGGAGCCTTGCCTGATACACTGCAGCTCCTTCAGATATTAGTGCGGAAAGGCCACACAGCCCGTACGCATACCTTGCGGCAGCTAAAAGTTATCTGTCCGTGTTGTGTGCCACTCGCTTGAACACTCTTCACTTATCTCTGTGTCTTTTGTCTTTTGTCTTTTGTCTTTCGTCTTGCGTCTTGCGTCTTAAACGTCTTGCATCCTAACGTTTTGAGTCTTAAGGTCTTGCGTCTTGCGTCTTGCGTCCGTGCTTCCGCTACCTGACGGTGTCGGTGCCGGTGCCAGTGCCAGTGCCAGTGCCAGTGCCAGTGCCAGTGCCAGTTCCAGTGCCAGTGCCAGTGCCAATGCTGGGCGTCTGACTCCCATTCCCTTGTTTCTGATCACTGTAGTTTCCAATTTTATTTCGTACGGCCACCGTGCCGCTTCCACTCGCTTCATTCTTCCTCCACCCCGCTCCAGGCGGGCCATGGCAGCCTCTGGATGGCCGGCTTCAAGCCGGTTCAGGCTGTCGAGCCTGTCCAGGCTCCTGCTGCTGCCGCTGCTATTGCTCGCCCTGGTGAGCACCGCCCACAGTTTCTACATCCCAGGTAGGCAGTTCCCTCAACGAATCGCCGCTCCGTCAGCACCGCATTCGCCAGCTGACCCGGTCCTGAAGGCTATTCAATACGAAGCTACCGACCGGACGAAAACATGCCGTTACTGGTGAACAAGATCTTCTCGGACGACTCGGAGCTGCAGTATCCCTACTTCGACCTGCCCTTCGTCTGCCCGCCCACGGGCCTCAAGCACCATGGCTCCCGTATGGCCAGTGGTTCCAGCGTGGCGCTCAACCTGGGAGAGGTGCTGCGGGGCGACCGCATCCGCAACTCGGACATGGAGGTCAACATGCTGCAGGACGTCGAGTGCCGCTACCTGTGTGACCGTGTCATGGGCCGGCGGGAGGTACAGTGGACGCAGGAGCTGATCGAGCAGGGCTACGTGGCCGAGTGGATCTTGGACAACCTGCCAGGGGCAACGTCGTTTGTCTCGGTCGACCGCCAGCACAAGTACTATTCGACCGGCTTCAAACTGGGCTCCAAGGAGTTTGATGCCCGCACTGGGCGGCCACAATACACGCTGAACAACCACTTCAGCATCGTCGTGCGTTGGCGCGATGCCCCGGGACAGACGGGCCCTGATGCGAGCAAAATCGTGGTGGCGTTCGAGATCTATCCAAAGAGCGTCGACATGGGCCAACGGAACGGGACTGGCTGCCCCCATGACCTCACTGCCGACCACGGGCCCTTGATCTTGGATATGGCGGCCAACACGACGGATCTATCGGCCCAGTATCCCGACTCGTCGTATGTGCCGCAGCAAGAGGTCGACATGGACGACGGAGCCACTATGGTGGTGCCAACAACCTACAGCGTCTACTTCCGCCAGACGGACGAGATTGAGTGGGAGCACCGCTGGGACCTCTATTTCAGCGACCAGGCCGAGACCTGGTTCACACACTGGCTGGCCATTGTCAACTCGCTCATCATCTCGGCCATCCTGGGCGCCATCTGCATTGTCATTTGGACGCGCACCATGCAAGGCGACGTCAAGGGCAAAGGCGACGGCGTGCTCGAGGAAGCTCGGCTGCGGATCAAGAAGAAGCAGAAGAAGACGGATAAGATCAAAGGCGCGGCACTGCTTGAGAAGCTGGCCGAGGTGGGACCAGACGACGATGGGTCGTCGGAGGATGAGATGGTCGAAGACGTCTCGGGCTGGAAGCTCCTGCACGGCGATGTCTTTCGTCCGCCCGTTTATGGCGGTCTCCTGGCCCCGCTGGTCGGATCCGGCATGCAGCTGGTCTTTATGGTTTCCGGCCTGCTCATCCTCAGCTGTTTGGGCGTGCTAAATCCGAGCTGGCGTGGTGGCTTCATCAGCGTCGGCATTGGCTTGTTCGTCTTTGCCGGTGCCTGCTCTGGCTACTTCTCAGGCCGGGTCTACAAGACGTTCGGCGGCCAGAATACTCGCAAGAATACGCTTTTGGTAAGTCGTCTGTCTGTGCATGTGAGCACGGCCGCGCGCTGGCTAACCCGTCCTCCTCCAGACCGCCCTGCTCGTTCCCGGCCTCGTTTTCGGCTGTGTGTTCGTGCTCAACATGTTTACTTGGGCCCAGGCGTCGTCAACTGCCTTGCCCTTCTTCACCCTCGTCGTCCTCGTCGGCCTGTGGCTTCTCATTCAACTCCCGCTAGTACACCTTGGCGCCAACTTCGGCTTCAAGTCGGCCGCATGGGAGCATCCGACCAGAACCAATTCCATTGCCCGCCCGGTCCCGCCTCAGGCCTGGTACACACGCAATCAGGTGCTCCTGGCCCTCGCTGCCGGACTCGCCCCCTTTGCCGTTCTTTTCATCGAACTCGTGTTTGTGTTCAAGTCGCTCTACCTCGACAAATCATCCTACTATTATGTCTTTGGCTTCCTCAGCATCGTTTCCGCTCTATTGACCATCACCATTGCCGAGACAGCTATGATCACGACTTACATCCAGCTCTGTGCCGAGAACTCTAATTGGTGGTGGCAATCCTTTTTCGTCGGTGGCTCTTCCGGCCTATGGATCTTTGTCTATTCGGCATGGTACTATGCCACCCGGCTGCATGTCGATGGCTTTGTGAGCACTCTTCTGTTTTTCACTTATTCGGCCTTGGCCTGCATGTTGTATTCTCTCGCAACCGGCACCATTGGATTTTTATCAGCATATGCTTTCGTCAGGCGCATCTATGGCGGAGTCAAGGTCGACTGATGGCCTGCGGAAAGAGTAGCGGTAATAGAAGATAATAATAGACATGCCATAGCTTGGTCCACGCTGTACGAAGTCCACGTGGTACCTGGATAATAATAACATTAACTAATAATAACCATCCGTCTCGGCCGCACGTCCGAGGACTTTCCACATTGCTGCCACGTTTTCAGTAATTACCGTATCAGCCGGTAATTAGGTGGAGCACTCGCATTCAACTACCCTAACAAGGCTCGGCCTTTCGCCCCGTATACTATATACCATGAGTACAGTATAATTACTATTCCTAGTGTTGTCGGACCTCGCCAACGCTCGATGTTAGGTGTTATCCTATACTAACCACTGAGATCATTGCCTTAGATATCTGGCTGGCTTTCCTTCCTCCTAAAGCCAAGTGCTTGGCTTTCTAGGCATTTTGTCGCGTACCACGTGACCCCAAGGGGTCGAGAGCTTCGGCAGATGGAGGTGCGAAATGACCACGGTGGGGCACTGGCCGATATAGGTTTAGGGCGGGGTCCGAGAGGGACATAGAGGCACGGCAGCCCAGGAGTTGCAACAAACAACAGACAAGTGGACAACAACGATACAATTCGTACACAAAAGGACCATCAAGTAAAGATAATTGTTACTTGGTTGTTACTGAACTTGATCGGACCCACTTCGTGACACATTTCGCTTGTGGGGCCAAGAGACATTACAAATTTCCGCGTGTTAAATTTTTGATGCGGTAGCGTGTCTTCTCCGGAGCGGAAAAAGAAGTGAGCGAGGAGCAACCATATCCAATGATTCGGGGATTGTCAATCTTGGCGCTTCAGATTATAAGTAATAGATTACTGTCCTGTATTATGTATTATTATTATCCACCTTCACGGGAAAGAGCTTGCGTCGCGCAAGTCGAAGCAGCCGCCACAGCCGCATCCAAGTTGCGCCTCTGAGCCAGTGAATTACAGACTCAGCAAAGCAACTGAGGCCATCGACGCCATCGATGTATTGACACTTTTGCTGACAGATCAAAGCTGCTAGCCTAGGCCAGTAGTCAGGCCCCAAGGGCGTACAGGCACCCCAAGGGCGTAAGATTAATCAGAGGTCTGAAAAAGTTACTTCTGACACAAGCCACCAAGGTCTTTTAGCGTCGGATCATGCTTCCCACGCATGTGATTGGTCGGTGAAAACTGTGCTTGCACACAATTACTCGCGCCCTTCGAGCGCTCCCATTGTCGGGGTCAAGCCACGCGTTGAGATGACTCACCCGTAGGTCTGTAGGTTGCTGCACGCTTTGTGAGGGACAAGGTAGGTGAAAACGTGCGATGTAGATATGAAAACGCGGTCTCCTTCCCCGCCTCCATGACTTTACATATCTTTCTTTTGCTTACCATGCATGGCGCTCTCAACTCCAGAGGCTGATTGCGCGCATTAAACGAATTAAACGAACTAAACGAATTGAGCGCATCGGCTTTCCTGAACCCCAATCACAGCCGCTCCTCGCTACCCCTCCTGGCCCAGCCCGGACAGAGGTCACAAGAGAGTCGGAGCATTTTGCAGCATGTCGCAGACTTTATCCCTCAATAATAATGCTGGTGCTATTCCGCGCGCGCAAAGTGTCAATCCTTGTCCCAGCACCAGCACTGGCGCAATGTTCTCGTTGATGACAACGACGGTGCCCTCGTACACATCACGTTCTGGATCACTGCCTGCCAATCTACAGGCCAGGCGACCCTCGACTCTGGCCTCGATTGTTTTGAGGAAAAAGAACGAGGTTGATATCGTGCTCGCTGATAGTACTGGTCTCACGCCCTCGTATTCTACTCATGACGAAATCCGTGGCAATGTGGCTCTTGCTTTCGAAAAGGACACGCCAATCGAACAAGTCATCATTACTTTCGAGGGTCAGGCTTGCACCTATGTCGAGAAGCTGGCTACGTCTGCACCAACCACTGGTCGCACAACCGGCAGGCATACTTTCTTGAAACTCTTGCAACCCGTTCAAAGCCAGCATGTGCCTGAAGACGGTATTTTGCGAGCGGGAGAAACATATAGGATCCCGTTCTTGTTTAATGTGCCCGATTGCCTGCTTCCGTATGTGTGCTCACACAAAGTTGAGAGGGAGAGTATTCGCAAGCACCACATTCAACTGCCTCCGAGCCTAGGCGATTCAACAACATTGAGCGACGGCCAACTGGTAATGGATGATTTTGCTCCCGCCATGGCGCGTATATCATACTTCATCCGAGCCCGCGTCATCCAGCGCCTGAATGCGTGCAGCAAGCCGGTCGAGGTCGCTGAGAAGATAGAGCGCCTACGAATACTTCCCCAGCGCGACGAGGAGCCTCCGGTCGAATTGTCCGGGGACAGCGATCACTGTCTTCGCAGGGTGAAGATGGTGAGGAAAGGATTCCTCAAGTTTGGCAAGCTGGGCACACTGACGGCTGAAGCCACCCAACCCAAGTCCCTTCGTCTTCCTCACCCCAGCAAGCCGATCACCGAGCCTGTGACCACCATGACCACCATCAGACTCCGCTTCGACCCGATGACTGCTGATGAGCAGCCGCCTCAGCTCGGCACCCTCGTGACTAAGCTTCGGGTACACACCTACTTCGGTGCAGCTCCATACAGAATCCTGCCTGAGATTCACCGCTGCGACAACTGGTCCAATCTGCACGGGGTATATCCTCAAACCATAGAACTGTCGTCGCGCAACCTGAGTTCCGTCGCCTGGACCCGGTCAGACGACGCATCGTCCGAGAGCTCGGATCTCTCGCGCCGGCCCAGCGCATTATCGTCCTTATCCAACGTCACCAGTCTAATGTCTTCATCGGCCTCGGTCCGACGGACATCCGTCGACTACGACGCCGGTGCGCCCTACTACACCGCCTCCATCCTCGTACCCGTCTCCCTGCCCGTGCCCTGCATGTCGTCCTCAAAGACGCTCAAGACCTTTGTCCCGTCGTTCCACTGCTGCATCGTCTCGCGCAGCTACTCCCTCCACTTCTCGCTCTCCTACAACAGCCCCGGCAGCACCAAAGTAAGCACGCCCACCATATCACTCAAATCCCCCCTACAAATCTCCCAAGAGGGAGGCACCCCTCCGGAAGGAGCTATTGAGAACGACGAGGCCATCGTCGCCGAAATCGAGCACCAGTTTGGCCTGTATGAGCAGCGCCAGCTGGAAGGACACGAGGACGATCACGACCTGGACCCAGCTGAATCGCCCGTCTACGTCGAGTATGGCACGCGACGCACACCCATCGGTGTTGACCGGCGAAACACCGTACCGGAAGTCGGCGCCCCGCCCGAGTACAATGCCGGTGGCTTCATGCATCCATCCGGCAGATCGGGAGAGGTCAGGGTCAGTGGACCCCGCACGTCGAGTGTAAGTGTGCGGGGCTGATGCCGCTTTTTCATCTCTATCTTTACAGTATTTATTACAGTACCTGTTGATCTTGTTTGCTTTTTCACCTACGGCATGTTGTCATGTAACGAATGGAGATACCCCCAAACCGACCGAAGGATAATAGATGATAATTTTTTTTCAAGCTACAATTTCAGCAAGGAGGAGAGATCTTTCCTATTTTCCCATAACTTTTCTTTAACCCGCTCTCTCCCTCTCTTTTCATTCTATTTCCCCCCTCTCGTTTGAATGGAAAAGAAATAGCGTTGAAATACCAATTTGTTCAATAGTATACCTACTACTCCTGGTCGTTTCTGTCATGAAGCCCCCTAAAAATGGCCTACCCACGATCTACCGACCTTCCTACTCACCTTCCTGCCTACCTACCTTACTTGCCTACCTGGGAGGGAGCAAACCAAAGAAGGAAAAAGTTCAAAAACGGGAGGTTAACAAAATCAGTAGGATCGCCGGAAGATGACAGATAGGTACGTACATATATGACAACAGCAGCACAGACCGGGGAGCCAGATCGAGTGGGACGGACGGAATAAGAAATCGGAGTGTTATGATTGATGGGCTAACTCTGGGAAGCAACAGCAACAGCAGCAGCAGCAGCAGCAGAAGGGATCAATGGAAGAAAGCTCTTGAAGGAAAAGGGATAGAGATATAGGAATGATGGTGGTAATAGTGATAATGATAGTGATGATGGTATGATGATATAGTTGGACAAACCATAGTAATGAATAACCAAGATACCCCCAAATCATACACATACACATACACACATATATACACACATATATAAATAAATAAATTCAATCAGAGAGCTATCTACGATCGGGATCGCAGATGTCCCCCCTATGTCAGATGTGGGCCTATAGGCCTGTACAGACTACTTCCTGATAGTAGGGGAAAAACCCTCTTATGGGAATAAAACCCACACACACATATATACACACACACATATATACACACACACATATACACACTTATTTACATATCCATTATTAGTAAAAGCACATGTTCAATTTCCCAGGTTCAATCACATGCTACACTACCTTGAACATGCACACAGACTAATAATAATAATACGGTAATACTATAATCAACTTATTAGGCATGTTGCAAGCGTGCAGGGAACTTAAATTGTTAAGAGCCAAAAGTTAAAATTGATGCCTCCTCAACACATTCATTATTTGTTTGACTTGTTTTAATGAATGTAAGTTAAACCGTTTATTACTCTTGCGGAAATCCAGCACCAAGGATTACATGAATAACAGGCATTTTTGGATATTTTGTCAGGGAAAATGATGGAGCTAGAGCTAGAGCTGGAGCTACAGCACCCTGTACCATTTGACTATTCATGCCTCCACCTCCTTCCCATGGCTCTGTACAGCTTGAGGTACATACAAGACGCAAGTCCATGCACATATCAAATATACCGACATCGTGGTCGATGTGCGGATTCTGGATACCCGACGCCTGCTCCCAAAAAGGCATAGGCCGTGTCGAAACGCCGCGTGTATGCTTTTTTGCTCAAGCGCTGGCTGCTTTGCCCAAGTGCCAAGAAATAACCCGAAAGAAAATTATAAGGCCTGCCTGCGAGAGATGCAAATCTTTTTGGCACTTAGGAGACACTGATTTCGGGAAAACGGGGCTGGCCCGGTACGAGACCCCCGTGAGACGGCGCGATCTATCTTGATCGGGGCGCATATTATTGACAAGTCTGAGTGTGGGTGAGTGGTAGCACTGAAGACGGGATCGAATGAACGCTTGCTCAAAAAACAAGACTGTGAAGAATGAAACCTAGCCAGGCTATAAGGCAACATCCAAAACAAGACTGACATCGGTGACCTGGGGTCCGGCTAGGTCCTCGAGTACGGGTATCAGGTCCAGGAGCTCGTTATCGTGGGCGTCGGAGAACCAGGATGATATGGGCACGGCGTGCTGTGGATGGAATATATAGCTGGTGGGAGAGTTGTCGATGATGATGGTTTCTTTGACATCGCGGCCGACTTGGGACAGATCCTAGGAGAGGGTAAGGGAGGCTTCACGAGAATGCAAGAGAATGAAAGGGAAGGCAGGAACACACCTTGACATAATTACCCTGATGGTTGTAGCAGCTCTCTCGGAATAATCGATGGTGGACGACGTGGTGGATGTCGAGCTGGTCCAGCAACGGATCTCCGTATTTGGAGACTGATGCAGTGAAAACAACGACTTCAAACAGCTCGCCCACTCGTTTCATAAAGGCATCGACTCCGGGCCTTTTGATCACATAGACGTTGTGGTATTGGCCTTCAATCTCGACGGGGATGGTGAAATCGGCCTGATTGAGGATTTTAAAGCTGCTATGGACCAGGGTTTCATCAAGATCGAGGATCAAGCACTTCCTGCCTTGAAGATGCGGCTGGACCGGGGGTAAGAGCCAGGTTTGTTTGTCGACAGCGCCTTCGGGCAAGGGCGGCACTTCACTCGTTCCGGCCTGGTCTTGGCGCCTATTGAGCGGCGGAGGTGGAGGTAGAGGCAGCTGAGTCTGTATTTCGGCTGAGGGTACGGGTACCTCGATAGCAGGTTCGTCTATCTGGGTCGCATCAACCCCGGAGGCGTCGGACATGTGAACATCTTGAGCGTCTGAGTCGTGAGCGCTCTTTTGCTCGTTTGCAGTGACTGGGGTCGCGGCAATGATGTTGACATCGGGGCCTGCAATTTGATCGCTGGGCGTTTGAGGCTCTAGAGGAGCGTCGGCATTTGTGCTGACACTAAGATTTTTGGGGTTGTTGTCGTTGTGAGAATGATCCTCGCGTAACTGTTGTGGGCCCGGGCCCGCCTCGGAATCGGTGTTGGCTACAAATCCAGCTTTCTCTCCATCCCTGATTGAGTCATGGCCGGCCTTTTCATCCAAGTCAGCCTTCCGACCCTCTTTCCGACCCTCTTTCTCTGGCGCCGCAATCTCAGTCTGCTCCGCCAACCGCTCTGTCTTGGCCGGCGCAGGTTGTATGATGGCCTTCTTAGCCGGGACAGCAGCCTCATCCTTCAGCGACTCCAAAGACTCTGAAGGACTGCAGCAGTTCAAAAAGGCCAGGAAGCCAGATCGTGGTTTCTTCGGGCTTCTGGACGCCTTTTGTTGCGGCACTAGCGGCACCGGCTCCTTAGGGTCTATTGCCTCGGTCGCTCTTGCAGCTCGCGCGGACCGTCGACTTGACCTGCTTACGTTTCGACTCCGGGAGATGAAGCTGCGTTTGGAACCGCGGCGCGGCGCGGGCGCATCGACGACGTCGTTGGGGATGGGAGGCGGGGCCGCGCTGGTGGTTTGGGAGGAGAGTGGTTGAGATGGCGACCGCGAGGGGCAAGTGGTCGACTCTTTAGACTGCTGGATCGTCGCCGCATTCTCCATCGTTGTCGTCGTGGCTGGAGCAGTGACATCGGCAAGAGCGCGGGGAGGATCGGTAGAACCTAGAGCAGCATCTGTCAGCGGGCGGCGGTGAGCATGGTGCGGGGAATGGCAAGAAGCCATATCGCCATCGTCGTCGCCACCTTCGCTGGCGTACCTGGACTAGGTTGAGCGGTTGTGCTGCCGCCGCTCATGTGGGGCGATCAACGACCTGTCAAGGCCGATTTAGGACCCAGAGCCGCAGGAGAGGCCGCTTGTCACGGGCCGAGACCATGCAAAGCGCAGTCTGAGTGGCTGATGATGGAGACGAGGTCGAAGGCGATGGTTTAGACGGTCCAATGTAGGCTACGACGACGATAAGTCGAGCGGCTGGTGCGGCCGAGCTTGGGCAAGCCGCAGTCGAGCCTTCCTTGGCTGGGCGGCGAAAGGAGAGGGTAAGAGGCCAAGCGACCAAGCGGACGGATTGGCAGGTGCGCGGCCAGGCACAGCGCAGTCAAGGAAACAAGGTCGCACAGGCCGTAGAATAGCGAGAAGAGGCAAGATGCAGGCAGGGTACAGAAAGGCAGAGGTGATGCCCCAGAGCTGTGGTGCCCAAGCTGGTAACTGAGCAGTGATTGCCGTCGCTGGTTAAGGGCACCTTGGAAGCAGCTGCCAACAGTTGGCACACACGGCTTTGGGGCAGGGGAGCGAAGCTAGCGGCTGCGCTGGCTAAGATTGCCTGGATCCTGCCAATGGGCAGCCTGCCAAACTGCCATCGGCGGAGCCTACCGAAGCCTAAAAGTGGGAGGGCCTCTTCCTCGTTCCCCACTGCTGCTGCAAGCGGCCAGTCGCCACCAGCACCTGCTTCGGACTGGTGAACAAGTTCGGGCCTCAAGGAGGCACGCGTGCTGGTTCAGCTGCGCGGCGGTGCGCCTCGACGCACAGGTCACGATCTGAGCGCTGGCATGCACATGGACAGATGCCAAGGTTGCACCCACATGGCCTGAACAACTGCCATTTTTTATCTGGCACTTTGTCGCCGATACGCCGGCCGTGGAGACAGTCGGTCAGGCGGGACTAAGTCAACTTAGATCTGCCTCCGTTCTTTCCTTAATACTCTAGCTGTGCGTCGTATGGATTGACCCACCATTGATTTCCTGTTGTCACTGCTCCCGGCTATTTGTTCTGGACCCCCAAATTGAAGGAATAAATAAGTCACAGGCGGCACGAGCGGCCAAGCCTAAGTTCGCTGTCAGACAGACAGTATCCTCACGGCCCAGCATGCCGATCTCAAGGCCAATGGCTCACAGGAGGCAGTATGTGCTGGTTTGTGCTGGTTTGTGTGAGACACGGCGAACGAATGGCCTTGGCCGCCTGGGTGCGTAGCTCTTCCATTGGCTATGGACAGACCAGTCAAGGCTTTCAACGAAGGCGTGCCCTTCCATTCGAGCATACAGGTTAGTGCATACTGTAGTAGTAATTATGGCAGAGTGCAGTAGGAACCAGAGTCTTGGCAGTGATCTTAGCGAGATCCTGGTGTCGGATCTCGAGGAGAAGTGTCGGAACGAAGCTGGAGTGTGTTCAAATGTGCTGGCCGGGAACAGCGGGTGACCAACGTCAGTCAGTCCTTTTGCTGAGCGTGAACGATCGTCGCTCGGGGGGAGGGCCACTTTTGATGCTCCAGCCGCTAGCGATCTCGCCGTAGTAGTGGCTCCTTAAGGTAACTGGACCTGTCGGCTTGAAACAAGGCGGCAGCGTGTCAAAGTCGCGGTTGTGCCTGGCACATGGCTACCTCTCACGCCTCAAGAATGACTATCGAGTCGACCGACTGACTGATCAGCAGCACTGCCGTTCGTGCTGCAGGGCATATCTAGATTAGTCAGGGGCGGTGTTGGCCAGCGGCCCAATAACGCCGGAGCGCTGCTGACTGTCCCGCACAGACGTCACTCGTCACTGCTCTTGCCAATGGCATGGCCTCGACCACTGATCGTGACCTTCTTTCCTTTTGATTCACCGTGCCAGAACTGTCTCTCTGCTTTGAACTCGCGGCCCAGCCAGATATTAGGGTAGGTCAGGACGGTGTAGAGGCCATATGAGCGCCGAGCTGACACATTGCTGCACAGCATTCCACTCAAGAACAACTAGCTAGAGGTCTCGTGACTGCCGTAGTCGAGCTCTCACTTGTCCATCTATCTTATCTGTCCATCGAGTCAAGTCAGCTCAGCCATCATGCCTCGTGGGAACACAACTGTGTCCAAGGTGCACTACCAGGGAAAGACTGAGGACTTCATTGTCTTCATTGAGTCGCCCGAGCAGCTAGAGGCTTGGAAGAAAGACTCGAGCATCCCCCTTGCTCAGGTGGTCGACTCGTTCAAGATCATGGTCACGCACAAGTGAGTGTTGAGGTATGGTCTGAAATGGCGAATGCTACGGCTGATAGGATTAGGCACGGAGCTCAAGGCCGATTGGACGGGGCTTCAAAGGCGACGGTGGAGAATGAGTTTGGCACGGGTAATGAGGACGAGGTGATTAAGGAGATATTGACCAAGGGCACAGTCCAGACATCTGAGGTATGACGAGTACTCTGACCCTACACCTTAGGCCCTACGCTGACCTTCTACTAGACCCACGGCCGGGGAGGAGATCGGAATGACACGATTGGCTCACGAGTGGCACACTAGCAAGAGCATGGTGGAAGAGTAAGTGAGTATTGCAGTCGAAAGACGGCAAGCAGAATCACGATGTAAGAATGTAAGAAGCAGATGTCAGTCAGTCTCACAGCACCATTCAAGTGTCGGCAGAGCTCTCCGACCAGATCTTCCGAAGCCGAGGGCCCATCAAGTACTTGCGTACCGGAGGTAGCTGGTCGCCGTTGTCTGCCGCTGTACTCTGTCTCTCTGTGTTGCCCTTGTTTGTGACTGTGTGTACGCGGGTGGACAAGCCGTCGACCAGATTAAGTGGTGCGTGGGTGTCAACCAGACTATGGCGGAGAGAGCTACTGTGCTCGTGCGTGCGCAGCAGACGGGCCGAGTGGTTGTCTGGCAGCGGGTCCAGACCGTCGTTGGCCACAGCTAGGTCGCAGGTGAAGGTGTGTTGGTGGGGCCGTTTGCGTTGCTGCCAGCCAAAGACGTTGAAGGGGTCCAGTGTCCTGGCACTGGGCATGTCGTGGAAGGCATCGATGGTCAAGGGACTTGCGTCGACGGCTCTGGCGGCGGCATCGCAGGACTCGAAGACGGCCCGATAGGTCTGGCTGGTGCGAGGGGCGTTTGGGGTAGTGATAGTCGTCGCTGGCGTTGTTGTCGTTGTTGTCGTTGTTGTCGTTGTTGTCGTTGTTGTCGTTGTTGTCGTTGTTGTCGTTGTTGTCGTTGACGTCGTCGTTGTCGTCGTCGTCTTGAAGTAGTGCAGTTGACCGAACGACTGCAGCTGCTGGAGGATTTTGGCCGAGTAGATGGTCGAGGGCGGCGCCGGGCTAACGGTGACCAGGATGGCGGCGTTCAGAGCCCGCGGCGGTTTCATGCCGCTGGCAGGGGCATCATGTCATCATCACAACGAATTCTGCTGATATGCATTAGCCATGGCGGCCACCAGCCATGGCGGCCACCATCCATGGCGGGCACAAGAGTACGGTAGGTGGTGCGGTAGAATGCCAAGCCCCGCCACTACACCCAATCAGGCAAAGGTCGAGGCGGTGCTGTACGGCGCTCTAGTATTACTACAGTACGAGTATGGTAGCAAGGCAGAATCACTTGCAGTACGGTAATTAGCCGAGGAGCGACTCGGCTTATTATGTTCGCCAGGTGAACATGTGTGCGACGGAGAGGACGTGAGAATACGCCTTTCGTCAGTTATGCAGTGCCCAGACCTTCCCCCCCCCCCCGGCTTGCCAGCTAGCAGAGTTTTCGCACCCCACAGTCGACCAAAGTATCAGCGCTAGAATTCAATTCTCCCTGCAGGAATCGTCGGATTTTGGGCAACAAGCAAACCGTCTTGTTATTATTACATCCTTCCTCCGTAACAACTTAACTTGTCGTACTCCGACAGCCAAACCCACCCAACGCTCGCTTTCGCATCATCTTATAATTAAAACACACACACACTCTCTCTCTCTCTCTCTCGTGCGCGCCGTGATTAGCCTATCGGTCACTGGCCCCAATCAGCGTCTGCTGGGCCTGAAACTGATCTGCTTTCTTTGTTGCCGCGAGCTGGCCAATCAGCCCTCCGGCCGCTCTCCCGCCGAGCCTCGATCACTCGATACCCACGTTTCATAAAGCGACTGCTGGGTGTTTTGGCCCCTGGTCGGTAGTACACATTTGATCATTGAAGACGGCAGTCTAGGCATAAGCCGTGAGAGCCTGCCATCTCGCCATCTCGTCGTCGCCGTTGTGGTCAGTGGCAGCGCCGGCGTCGTCCCTCACCACCGTCCCGCGTGTCAACTCAGTGAGTCTCTACCGCCGGTCAGGCGACAGTCAGTGCGCCCCGAGCGCACCCCACCGCCCATCATTCCACACCACCAGGCACGTTCGTCGCTTCTGGGCGGGCAGCCGACCCCCTCTTACCATCCTCTGGCCGGCGGCGCCTCCCAGAACGACTTATACTCTGCCTACACCGCCAACGATCACGTCGCGGCCAAGGGCCGCTCCTTCACCATGGTTTCCAAGTGGTCATGGGCCTTCTTTCTGACCACATTCATCCAGGCCCTCATTGTTCTTGCCTTTGAGTCGTACGCCTTCCCTGGGCACTCCCTTCCCCCCTCTCCTTCCCCATTGGCCGTCGCGCTAACTCTTTCCCCGAACAGCTACGTCTTCGGCCGGTTCCAGTCCCAGCTCAGCCATGGCTCGGCAGGCTCGACCCAGGCTCGCACCATCACCACCTTCCTGACGCTGTACATCTTCGGCTTTGTCTACCAGCTTGTGCTCGTGTGGGACGCTCTCCGCCTCAAGAACACTTTGCAGGTCTTCGGCCTGGTGCTCTACAATGTCGGCCTGCTCATCTACGGAGCCGTGCAGCTGGGCCAACTCAATGACGCCGTCAACTTCCTGTCCTCCAAGGGTCAGATCGACGTCGGTGTCTGGAACGAGGTCAAGCCGTACTTGATCGCCATCCCCTGCATTCTTGGCCTGGGCTCTGTTCTCATGGGCTGTGGGGCCTGGAAGCTGTACGATGAATTCGCATGGACGATCTACAAGCACATCTCGGCCGATCTGCGGATGAAGCGCCGCTACCTCGCCTTCCAAGTCTACATCGCCCTGCTAAAGTTCGATTTTTTCTTCTTCCTCGGCTTCACCGTCCAGTTTGTCGTCATCGTCACCCACCGTGGCGTTGAGTTCGCCCTAACCATTGCCGCCATTCCCGTTACCATTCTGATCTTGTTGTCCGCCGCCTACTTCTGCCGCAACGAAATCATGTGGGGAACCATTGGCGTCATTGTACGTTACGTACCTCGCTTGCTCCCTCTATTTTCTTCCCTCACTAACATGATCCCAATCTAGATCCTCTACTTGGGCGGCCTCACCTACTTCATTTTCAAACTAGTTCGCATGTACGAACGCTCCCACGAGTCGCCTTACATTCCCGCCCGCAAAGAACTCACCACCTTCGCCGTCCTCACCATCCTCCTCATCCTCGCAACCATCATCAACGCCGTCGTCTGTGCCGCGAACTATCACAAGGGACTGCGCCCATACGTTGAGAGGAGAAAGGTCACCAGCGTCCCAGACAAGTTGTCCTCTGCCGGCGGCCCTGCCAGCAGCTCACAATCCAATTACACCGCATACGCCAGTCCAATGGATATCGGTTACGCCCAGCCCATGCAACCCGTGCAGCGCATGGAGATTGATTAAAGCCATGAAGCTCATGACATCTGATGATTGTTATTGTTCTATTTTACCGCACTGCTCTATCTCTGTGTGTGTGTCTTCCTTTAGCGGGGCGTTTTCTGACCAGCGGATTAAATGGGGTTGGATATGGGATCATAAATTTGAGGCGTTCTCTCTTTTCTCTCTTTTTTTGTCAAAACCTTATTCACTCAAGGTGATGGATGCAAGATGATGCATGAAAGGAAGGATCAGCGGGATTGATAATGATATGAAGTCTCGTTGGACCCTTTGGTAGATACCCCCAAAATCCTATGTTTCAGTTCTGGGCCTATGCACAGACAGATACGCGAGTGCGAGTTCTTACCTCCTGCCTGTTTTGACTCGTTGACTCAAATAACCTAAAAAGCTAATAATAAACACTAAACACAACTACTTGGTACTAATAAGTCAATCTCATCTCATATCTGACTGACTCATGTTAAAATGGATGCAAAAAGGCGCAAAGAAAGCTAATACACAATTCATACAACAACAACAACAACAACAACAACAAATAAACCAAAAAAGGGGCACACCACATCACTCAATAATGACCAAAACACCCCCTCCTCCTACACCCCCCCCTCCTCCACCATTTACCACCCCATTATCGTTATTTGCATCAACATCATCCCCCTGATCCCATAGCACCAATCCAAACGAGCCGGCCACACTGCTCCCCATCTCCAACCCCAGCGCCGCCACGACTGCATCATCTTCTGCATCATCTTCGTCATCATCATCTTCTTCTATTGCAGCACCAGCACCAGCACCAGCAAGAGCGGGACTAACGTCATCACTAATTTTCCAGAAATACGTCGGGCCCGCGGGCCCATGGACATCATAATCTTTGTCGAACCAGTTGCCAAGCACGCCGCGGGCGCTATTGATGCCACCGATTTGCACGGCCTCGCTGCGCCAGCGCTCTTCGCCTTGGAAAACCGATATCGTTGACCACCGAATCGCCCCCGTCGGCGTTGTGCGTACTGTTCCTGTAAATAAATAAATAATTAATTAATTAATGGAAATAGGAGGTTTAGTTTTGTTTCAACCCAAACAAGAAAACAAAAAAAGGGGAGAGAAGGATTTAAAAAAAAGACGAACCACAAATCCTGCTATTCGCATTCGGATCCCACGGCACGTGTGTGCTCTTGCTTGTTCCTTCAAAGTGGACGATTGGTCTATTGCCATTGCCATTGCCATTGCCATTACCATTACCATTATTATTACTGTTGTCGTTGTTGTCGTTGTTGTCGTTATCAGGCCACTCGATCCTGGTCACGTGAAGCTGCAGGCGGATCAACCGTAGGGCTTCGCGCGTTTCAATCGGTGGCCGTGCTTCCGACCAGTCCAGAGGCGGTGATCCAAAGTTGAATCCGTACAGGTCGCTGTAGTCGAGGAAGCAGACGATCCGCATCCACGTCCCCGTCACGCCGTATGGGTCTTTGGCGGCTAGGGATGACGACCGGCGGCTATGACGAGGGTGATGATGGTGCGAGAAGGAGGAAGAAGACGAAGAAGAAGAGGAGGGGGCCGTGGAAGAAGAAGAAAAAGGGAAAACATAGCGTCCGAGTCTCGGAGGTACCCTGACTGCACCGGTTTTGCGGCTCGGCGGGACTGAGGTGTGACTGTCGGGCGCCAGGCCGTCGAAAGGCAAGTTGAACACGTCGCGGTTGTATTGGGCGCATGTCGATCTGTGTAGAGGAAGGAGTGGTTAGCCATATATGCAAGTCATTGAGTTTCTGGAGGATAACGAAGAGAGAATTGAAGGGAGAAATATGACTGGGAAAACACATACTGCCGAAAGCTGTACAGGATGTCAATCAGAATGTACTGTACTTTCTCCCAATCGACACCCTCGCTGCCATCGTCAAGAAAGGGCCCCCACATGTTCGTCGCCATGTAGCGTCGCAGGTCGTACACCCTGCTACGCGCATACGGGTGAACAGCCGTCGCCTTGCCTGCCGACACTGAGAATGAAGGCGGCTCGATCTCAAGACCGTAGTAGACAAAGAGCTTCGCGGATGCCTGCCGGAGAGCAAAGTTGGACGCTGGTGTATCGGCTGGGTAGCGGGCAGAAGCGAAGAGCGAAGACCGCGCAAGGAAGGCGGCGATGTTGGATTCACGCTCACAAAAGTGTCGAGCCAGGAAGGCCGAGTTCTTGTCTGGCTTGGATGTTGATTCTGTCAGGAGCGACATGGCTATTGAGTAGACCTCCTCGAGCGATGACTCTTCATTCTGTAGGAAGGCCGGTCAGCAAACAATGAAAAGACCAAGAGCGCTTCACAATGTCACAAAGGACACAAAGGATCAGCACCTTTAGGCTGGTGTTGTCTGAACCAAGGATCTTGTCGACGCGGACAAGATCCTTAAGCCGGGCTTGCCAGAATGAATCGGCGGTCTCATTGTCGATATGCGATGCTGGGCAGTCCTGGGACACGTTTAGCTAATGCCAGCCAAACCCGAGGCAAACCAGGTTATAACATACAAAGTGCTCCAGGTACTGCCGCTTCCATAGCAAGTAGTCATTAGCAATACAGTCCCTCAACTCTCGGCATGTCTGAGATAGCCGAGCTAGGTCTGTCGGCTCAACCGCCACCAGGATGGCATGGATCACTTCCGGAGGTTGGCGCAGAAGGTGAGTGGACGAGGAAGCCATGCAGTTTTAAATATAGGACCTCCTGAAGACGGCGTTGTAGAGGGTAGGCAGAGCGCCGCTTGGGGACAAGACGAAAGCCGAATTCAAATCATGATTAATGCCACCGTGCACGGGCAACCTGAGGTTGTTGAGAGTTAGTCAATGGGTGTGGGGATGAAGGTGACGGAGATAAGAGTCCTCGAAAGTTTGTTCCGACCCCGCGGCCTTTTTGTTCATTATTATCCGATAGGAAAAGGCGGAGGAATTACATGTGTCTGTCATCATTCGACAAGACATGTCTGATAAGCTTAAGTTCTTGTTGCACAACACTATAGTTAGGTTGGTTATGTGCTTCATGTACGTACATTACAAATAGGCCGCCGCCGCCCTTCAAACATCGTTCTCTGTTGCAGTAGAAGATCTAGACTCAGCCATAATTGACACAGAAGAAAAGCATGATACTACAGGTGCAAAATGTTGCATGACACCTTCAGCAGTAAAAACAACGCAAAATCATTCCCTTTTTTCTTGCGTAATGTGGCCGTTTCCGATCGATCTGTTCGGGCTGATTACTCAGTACCATACCGATATGTGCCACACAGACCAAAGACCCATCCCGCCTCTCTCGTGCCCGCGAACTGCAACATGTAAACTCGGCCATGACCCAAGACGACGCCTCCCCTGGCGGCAATCGTGTCATCCTCATCCCAGACCTTGACGGCGATGCCAGTCTGCATTACCCGTTCGAAGCAGCTCTCACCCAAGGTGGCGTCGAGAAGGACCACCTTGTCGTCCTTGGCCTTGCGGACAATGACGCGTTTTTCTTTGCCGCTTCCGTGTAGCCGATTAGGCGTATGGCTGGCGCTCGGTAGTTGGGGTCCCCGAGGGTTAATGGCATCGCCTGCTGAAGGTACTCTTGATGGCGTAGCACCGCCGGCCACCGGGGCAGTCTCGCCAGACATGCCCGGGCCGAGTGCACGATCTTCAGCAGGCATGACAGTCAGCCTTCCGGCACCAAGGTTCTCCCAATGCTGTCCTTTGCGAACGTAAAGACGAATCTTCATGTTGTTGACCATGCCGCCGCCATTGGCTGCTTCACCACTGGTGTCAGGTACGTTCGGACCATCCTTGCCCGGAATGAAGCCAACTTGGCTTGGCTGGGGGGTGCTAGTTCCTGAGCCCGAGCCCGCCAGAGTACCGCTCTCAGACGAGTAGAGTGAACCACTTGTGCGACTCCGGCCCGTCTGCCAGGTTACTGAAGAGCGATTGAGGTTGAATGCCGAAGAAACACCGAATCTCTTCAAAGCCGAGAAGGCGCTACTGAGAGTCCCGATGCTTGCTTCAGAATCTCCACCAACCGAGGGAAGACGGGCTGCAGGATGGGCTGATGCACGATAGCTGGAGCGTCTGTCAATTCTGCCTAGGCTTAACCAGGCTCTAGACCCGGACTTTTTGTGACCTGCCGACCCGGTGTTGAAACTGACAGATGCCTCCTGCGGACGTGCTCTCTGGAGCTGGATGTAAGTGGGGTTATTGCACCTTGCCCAATTGATCATCGAATACAAGGTGTCACATTCATCTGCGTTCCGTGATCTGAACATGATGTTGTTTGTCGTCTTGAGCTTCGAGTTCGCGGTTGGTGGAGATCGTATACTGATGTCGAGCGCAGTGCCTCTGCGCAAAGGCACTATTGGAGTCAATTCAAAAGCCACCAAAGGCTCCCGCTTTACCGATGAATTCCAAGGCTTGGTACCATCGATAGGGGAACAATTGACAGCAGCCCTGTCACCAGAGTGATCAGACGACATTTCAAAAGCCTCTATGAGACCTGGACTTGTGACAATGGAGCATTCATCAGGGTGGATTTGTTCCCACACACCCTTGTCTGACCATGAACACACCATCGCTATTGTCTTAGACTTTTGGCCTCCCGGCACAGAGGAAGACGGTGGCACCTTGCGATACGGTCCTTGGGAAGCGGAATCAGAGGGTGCGAGGGTCCTTGTGCCCGAAGTCGGGGCAGTGGGCGGTGGTTGTAGACCGAACTTGGTGGAGCGCCTGTTCCCGGCTGCAGTAACTGCAACAAGAGGCATAGCAACGTCTTTTGTTTCTGACATGAAGTCTTCGGATGTGTCGGAAGAGGAATCATCATTGTCATCCGAATCGGAATCTGAGGACGACTCCGAAGCAGTGGACGGTGCGTACTCATGCTTCAGTGGTGACGATGATCTCCGGCTCCGGGTTCGATCATCCTTGGAAGTCGATGTTGGCGTTAATTGCGGTATGGATGACGAGAGAGGAGACTGTCGTCCTTGTTGCTCCGGCGTCAAAGGCTTGGCTGGAGTGGATTGCTTGGGCAGGGGTGCGGCAGACGGCGGTACAACGACATGAGCGGGCGATAGCGGAGGCGGCTTAGGAATGTCCTCAGTGTAAATCTGGCTTCCTGACGAACTGTGATGCCTGGAGCGTCGTCTCAATTTTCCGCTGCCAGAGAGTGCAGTCCATTGTTGCTGTATGGATGCGTTGAGCGGAGTGCTTCTTTCACCTTGCTGCTGATAGGAGCTGTGCCTCAACTTATTTGCCGCAGGCGGGTTTGTTGAAGGAGTTGCAGTAGCGTTCCAAGTCGACTCAGGTTTTTGTACAATCGGAGTGGTAGGGGGGACAGAATGAGATTTCTCTGTAGGATTGGATGCGTGCCGCCGGTGGGGGGGCTGGGCCTTCTTCAACGCGGGACTTGGTTCCTCTGCAGGCTTTCGATCTGATGAATGGTGTGGTGGGTAATCGAGATCCGACAATCCTCCAGACATCATATACAGACCCTCGTTCTTGGGCGGCGTTCGATATTCTTTGGGCCACCGGGGGCCCGTCACTGGCTCAGGAGCAGTCGGGGTTGAGGATGCTTTCAGGGTCTTAGGGACTTCCTTGATGGATTGATCTGAGATTGTGGACCTGTCAGAAGGTACCCCAGAGTGGCCTCTCCTTGCAGGCACCGGCTTCTCTTGCAACTTCTCTTGCTTCTTCCAGGTGTGATGAGATTTTGACTGCAATCCTCCTCCAAGATTCAGGCCCATGAACCTCTCAAAGGGATTGTTAGACCTGCCGGTTGATTGCGGTCGTTCTGCTTCTTTTCTACCTATTACAGAAGGCTCCCCGAGCGGAATATCGACTTCGCTAACCGATTTGTGCCGAGGTGGAGGCTTGTCTGCGTCGAGAGGCTTGGACGGGACCTTTTCTGGCTCCTTGAAGCTTTGTGTACGATTCAGTTTCGGCGGTAGGGGGCTTGAGCCAAGCATTGACATCCATTCGCTCACTGTTTCGGGGTCGTCAGCTGTCAGAGCTAACAGTTCATGCCATTCTTTGCCAAGGCCAGCTGGGCCGCGAACCATGACAACCAGATCAGACTTATCCTCTGCACGTCGAGAGGATATTGAACCCAGCTCGATGGGAGGAAATAGCAACCATTTCCCAGAGTCGTCAATCTCGCATATGAGAACATCGCCACCTGTCGGGGAGGCCGGTGGATTGTCGCGCATAATCATCTCAATGCGACAGTCTAGGCGTTGACCAGTAGAATGATACATGGAGAGGCTGAAACTATCTCGGGCGCGTACTCGGCGGATTGAGTTGATGGAAGCTTTGGTGGTAGCGGCTAGTGTGCGGATGTCGCGAGCTCTGGTAGAATCAATCCGAGCGGCTGCTTCGTCTTCAAGACGGCCTTGCTCTTCCTGATAACGTCTTCTAGCTAGTGTTGTCAAGTCTGCAAAAGCGGCAGCAACCTCTGTGGCCAAAGGGCGGTCTGATATCTCCCTTATCGATTCAAAGGTTTTGCTCAGGCTCTTGACCCTGACGAGTGGTCTCTTCAGCAAGTATGCCACATCGGCTTTCTTCCCAGCGGCGTCGACGACATCGCCGTCCGCGTCCCTGGACATGTCTTGAGCGACCTCTTTGCCATTTTCGAGAGGTTCCAGGTTGACAACGACATCTTGAAAGCCCAACCTCCAGGCGGTCAAATAAGCGTTGTAGGACTTCTGCGCGGTGTGAGCCCAGCCGAGTAGAGCATCGATCGAGTGTGTAGGGATTCGACTGTGGAGCGATTTTAGTCGCTCGAGTGCAACACCCATGTCGACTATTGGCTTGGTGAAAGCGATGTCATTGTCGTCGGCGGTTGACATGAAAAGTCCAGCGGCCGTCAGCGAGTCAGATTTTGAGAGAACGCATCGAATCAGCACAGGAATGACTCCGTCGACCAAGGTGCGCAGCTCCCTTCCATACTTTTCCTCATCTATGGCAAGAGATGCAAGCAAGTCTTCTGCTGACTGAGACTGTGGGGGCTGCTGCGTACGGCGACGTGATCTGGTGCTCTTTCTCTGCATGGGTAGCGAGAGGACAGACATCAGATCTTCATGCGTCGTGAGTTTGCGTTTCAGCGTCGGTCCGTCACGATCGGCCGGTGGGGCCGGCAGAGGAGTCTGTGAGGCCTGAAGAGTCTCGACAGATGCGATCGTCGATAGCTGGTGAGCTCCAGTGGGCGGACAAAGCCTCTCAGGCTTCTGCTGGGACTGAGGTGACAGTGACAAAGGCTCTGGTTGAGAATTTGGATCATTCATCACCGGGGACGCGTGTGAAGCAGATGTCTTACGCCTCGACCTTCGCGTTTGGGCGCTTCTTCGGAGCGTGGTGGGCGAGGCGTCAGCCTGGTCCACGCGCGGAGAGAGATCTTGGCCGAGTGATTCATCGCCGTAGGTCCAACTCGTATCACGTGCATGGGGAGGAGGAGTCTGGTCATGAGCAGCAGCTGTTGAGACGGAGTCCCAGATATCATTGGTGTCAGGTGCGTCCCTGGAGCTGGTGCGTCTTTTCGAGCGGCGTCTCTGCTTCTTGAAGCGTTCTGGCGCTTCGACAGATGGCCCGTCTTGGGCAGCTTCATTCTCGACAAATGGATCAGGCTGCTCATTCAGCCAGGCCTCGATGCTGGGGCCGCGCTGACCAACTGGCTTCTCATAGCGGCCGAATATATCCTTGGCCTTGAAGAAGACGGCCGCTCCTTTGGATTTGGATTTGGACTTGGTCAAGCCCTCATTGATAGACTCTGGCCGAACAAGGCTATCGGCGTACCTGCTCCTTGTCCTTGGTTGGTGCAGCGAGCCGTGTTCGTCGCCATCATCCTTCATAGGTGGCGTTTTCGAACGGTGGTGAGCGAGCTCCCGATCAATATAGTTGTTCAGATCGTCGACCGTGGTGGGTGGCGGGCTGTCGTGTTTCTTGGCATCGCTCCTTCCGCCATCGAGAAGCTGAGACTGACGCTCCAGGCGCGACTGCCGACGCTTTTCCCGGCGCACAATCCGCTCTTCTCGGCGCTGATTCGACGTGTAACTGAGGTCATAGTGCGGCGTCGCTATCGAGTCCTTGAGAGTGCGAGTGGCTGACATCGGCTCGCTGGCGTCTTTATTAGCCCGCCAGTGCTGGTCGCTCACTAGGCGTCTCCGCGGCGCGCTGCTCGTGCTCCTTCCTCTATCGTGGTCCTGGTGCTCCTTGCTTGCCTCTGTTAATCGACCGCGGCCGCTCGGGTGCGACTGTGGCGTCATCGGCACTGGCGACGCAGCATTCGATCGCCCATTACCGGCGTCAGACAGCGGAGTGGAGCGGAGACTGACGGCGTCGGGGTCGAGAGCGTTGGCCGCGCCGTGTGCCTGCCATTCCCGGATGCGGTCCTGCACGGATGTTGCATGGTAGTGGCTGTGCCGTTTCAGCGGCGATGCTGTCTCAGGCGGAGTAGCTGAGTGTCTGCGGGAGGCACGAGGCGTGGCGGGCATTGGCCGCACTCGTTCGCCTGTGCTACAGGCGGAGCGTCGCGTGCAGGAGACTGTGATGGGCGGCGGCGGCGACGGATGGGGGCGGCGGCGTAGGCATCGATGAGACGATGAGATACAGTAGCTTGGGGGGTGTTTCCGCTGGCGGGACGGGCGATAACAAGGATATAATCACCACAGCCGCTATGTTACTGTACAGAGTTCACGCAGACCTGTACTTGCCTTCACGTGTACAAGCGCTTTCCCTGTACCACCGTAATTAAGGTTGTGCAAGTGCAGGTTCGCTCTTGCAATGTTCCGAGCAAGCACCGAGCAAGTACATCGTATTGGTGGCAGGAGGGGCCTTGTCCTGACACTTGATCGGCACGGCCCTATCAGAGCGGATCCCCGTTACCTGGGAAACAGGCACTTGCGCCAATAGTGCGGGAGAGCGCACCACCTGAACTCCGGTGGTTCCAAGAAATGCTCACAAGGAGCAAGAAACAAGCCAAGACAATGTGGCTAATGGCATGCCTGGGCTTACAACTTATAACAGATACTAATTACTGTATAGTAAGTTACAGGGCGGTGTGGTTGTCCAAGAGCTTCAAGTTTGTCGAGAGTCGAAGTGACACTGGTCTTGTGTCATCTGCTCTTGTCCTTCCTCTCGTCCAGTAGCACTGCAAATGCTGAACGCGTCTCCCTCAAACTTTGCACGATGAGGACTATGATTATCAGCACAAGATAATACCACTATGGATATGCTCAGAGTATTCACACTTACGGCTAGGAATGGCAATGAAGACAAAGTTCATCCCAAAGTAGTAAACCCAGAAGTAGACGAACTCCGGCCGACTGTGGCTCGTGCCCTTCAGCACTAAGTCCACGGTCGCGGTTGCGAAATACAATGCGCATCCATAGATATGCGCCATTGACACAATCGTCTGGAGAGAGTGCCTCATGGGATGCGAAGTCGCAACGGCTGTTGCGGTACAGAAAGACAGCGGTCCCCACACCAAGGCTGTGATTGTCTCAATCGAGAGCACAAACGTGTCCATCGTGAGGTACCGCGAGTCGGATAGAGCGTACTCTTTCCACAGCTGGCCCACAAGATCCATCTGGCCCGCCATCGAGAGGTGGTGGATGACATAGTAGCCCTCAAACAGAGTGTGCAGACATCCGCTCAACACAAACCACAGCACAACGGCTCTGTCGGCAGGTTTCAAATTGCGCTTCCATCGGTTGAGTGCGATCCACGTCGAGCCGAGGACGAAGGCGCAGACACCCCCAAACTTCACAAGCAATTCGCTCACAGATTTGTCGTTCTTCACATATCCAGGCAACGCGATTGCAAGAGGATAGTATGGGGTATGGTCGGCGGTTGTACTCGGTTGAGCAATGCCACACACCTGTTGTGTAACCTGGACAATTGCAGCCATCTCAGGAAGATTGTACAGTAAGCTGATTATGTAGTCGAATCGGGCCTCGCTCGGCCATCCCACGAGTCTGGAAGTTGTTTGTTGATCCAGCCCGTCCAACAGCCCAGCACCGTAGTCCTGCGTGGTTGGGGGTCACATTTTTCATCGAATCATCATTAATTTTGCCCCATTATTCTTTTGATCGATGTGGCAGGCCTGCGGGGGAACGACCATCTTCTGGGCCCTGACATCGTCTCTTTTAGCAATGGACAGCTCACTAAGCCGTCCAGAACAAAACCTTGAACAAATCTTCCGTACGTTGCCGCCCCTTGGCTTGCAGGATCTTCATATCTCCTCCACCCTGCAGACCTTGTGGCGAATAATTGCCAGTCAAAGACCTCGAAGAAAATTCTGCTGCTGACAGGGGCGGGTCCTCGCCTCTTGGAGCCTTCGTGTCATCCACCGTCACCATGTGGGAGGATGGGAATGATCGTCCGACAACGCAAATTATAAAATTCATGACAGCGCCCTCCACGATGTCCTCAGTCAGGCCCTGAACGCTATTGATTCGTCACATTCTCTTGAGCCCTTTACTGTACTTTGCCGAATTACTTGTCCAATGGTCAAACCCATCTTCTGTGCCACGCATCCGAGGGCGTGTAGCACTGCCTTTGAGCGTGCAAGTAGCCCATAGCGACTCGAAACAAGCACCGAGACTAATGTCTTCAAGGTTTTTATGACTAGAAAGGACCTCACCTGTGTCCACGAGCCCTTCGGTGACGCTTTCTACTATGGGTTGATGTGCTCTCGGTCGTTCAGATATGCATTCATTCTAACCCATACACAGCCCCGAAAGGCTCAGCTCTCGATTTGAGAGTGACGAACTGACCCGTGCACAAAGCGGGTTTGACCAGTCCACGTATAAAACCGTGTTCGATTGCTTGGAAGCCGAAGAAACAGAGGTGAGCATCTCTAGGCAGCCCGCTTTCTTTTGGCCCGAGTCGAGGCATGACTCTCACATCGGCCAGGGAAAACGCGTGTTTATCAAAGACATCCTTCATTACTTGCTTCCCCCCGATGGGAAACATCCCCAGATTGCGCCCTCGCTGCAGAGCAAGAAGCGTGGCATTGGCACAGTTGATGGCCAAATCAATGGTGCTTCAACCGAGCCAGAAAACCCCACGGTCGTGCCCCAAGACCTTCTCGAGCGGTTCCACTTCACATTCTTGATCCGCGACCCTCATTGCAGCATTCCATCGTACTACCGCTGCACACGCTCGCCGCTGGTGGAAATGACTGGCTGGCACGAGTTCTGGCCTAACGAGGCTGGCTATGATGAGCTCCGGCGATTCTTTGACTACATGCGCGCTTCAGGCCAAGTTGGCCCCAAGTTTGCAGAAGGTAGTCGAACAGCAGGACAGGCTGCCCTCAATGGCGCTCACACCAATGGCCTTCATACCAACGGAGCCCATACTAACGGAGCCCATACTAACGGAGTCCATGCCAACGGAGTCTATACCAACGGAGTCCACACTGTTGGCGCACACAAGGGCGTCGAAGTGTGTGTAGTCGATGCAGACGAGTTGTTGGACGACCCTGAAGGCATTATACAGCTATATTGCAAATCAGTCGGACTCGACTATCGCCCAGACATGCTGCGTTGGGACGACCCGGACAACCAAGCCCGTGCCAAAAAGGCATTCGAGAAGTGGAAAGGCTTCCACGAGGATGCCATCTATTCCAAGGACCTCAAGCCAAGACAGCACGTAAGTCGTTCCTGTCGAACATCCCCCTCTGGAGCGGCAACTGATGACTATGCTGGCAGAAGAAAGCAGCCAAGACCGAAGAACAGTGGGATACCGAGTGGAAGGAGATGTTTGGGGAACAGGCGGCCAGGCTCATCCGCAAGACCGTTGATGACAACATGGCCGACTACCTGTATCTGAAGCAGTTTGCTCTGCAGGTGTCGTCTTAGAATCCAGATTACTGCCATACTGCCATAGGCCTATAGCATAAAGGTGCCGGTGGTGCCGATCATGACGACAGTTTCTGGCAGCACCGGAAAGAGCTAGACCCGTCCAGAACAGGCTTAGACCTTCCAGAAGGTGCCAGCCCTTTCGACCAAGGTGCCCAACTTCAACACCAACTTAGTGCCCGTACTACATTTGCCTGTTTCCTTTTCTCTTTCTCTGCTTCTTGGCAATCAACAAGTACATCAAACCTTGGCCGGTTCCTGAGCACAACAAAACTGTTTTCACCCCTGCCGTGTTTACTGCTGGCAGAAGCACAGAAAGATCACATAAATCCCCGCTCTCACTCACCCCACCATGAGCCAACCTCAATTCACAGACAAGGCCGCCAAGGCACTGACCGATGCCGCAAACCTGGCAGAGCAATATTCACATCCCCAGATCCATCCCATTCACCTTGCTGTCTCGTTGTTTGACCCACCACCGGACGAGTCTAAGGACCAGCAGACGACAGTCAATGCCTCACACAGCCATACCTCGGCGCCGCTCTTCAAACAGGTTGTTGAGCGGGCCCATGGCGATACCCAGCTAATGGACCGTGCCTTGAAAAAGGCTCTTGTCCGTCTCCCCAGCCAAGATCCGCCTCCAGAGCACGTGACAATGTCTCCAGCCCTGGCCAAGGTCATCCGCTCCGCTCACGAGCTGCAGAAGACCCAGAAGGACAGCTTCATCGCCATCGACCATCTCATCACCGCCCTGGCACAGGACCCCAAGATCCAGGAGGCCCTTCGAGAGGCCAACATCCCCAATACCAAGCTCGTCGACTCAGCCGTGCAGCAGATCCGCGGCACCAAGCGAGTCGACTCTAAGAGTGCTGATGCCGAGGAGGAGAACGAGAACCTGAAGAAATTCACAATCGACATGACGGCCATGGCCAGAGAAGGCAAGATGGATCCTGTCATTGGCCGAGAAGAGGAGATTCGTCGAGTCATCCGCATCCTGTCTCGCCGAACCAAGAACAACCCGGTCCTGATTGGCGAGCCCGGTGTGGGCAAGACGACGGTGATCGAAGGCCTTGCTCAACGCATCATCAATAACGATGTGCCAGCCAATCTTGCGGCCTGTCGATTGCTGTCGCTTGATGTCGGCTCTCTCGTTGCCGGAAGCAAGTACCGTGGAGAGTTCGAAGAGCGCATGAAGGGCGTGCTCAAGGAAATTGAGGAGTCTAACGAGATGATTGTGCTCTTCGTCGACGAAATCCATCTCTTGATGGGTGCTGGAGCTAGTGGAGAAGGCGGTATGGATGCGGCCAACCTGTTGAAGCCCATGTTGGCAAGAGGCCAGCTGCACTGCATTGGTGCCACCACTCTGGCCGAGTACCGCAAGTACATTGAGAAGGACGCCGCATTTGAGCGAAGATTCCAGCAAGTCTTGGTCAAGGAGCCCACCGTGCCCGAGACGATCTCCATTCTGCGCGGTCTGAAAGAGCGATACGAAGTCCATCACAATGTCACTATCCTTGACGGAGCAATCGTTGCTGCCGCCAATCTGGCTGCCCGCTACATCACCTCTCGACGACTCCCCGACTCGGCCGTCGACCTCATCGACGAAGCGGCTGCAGATGTCCATGTCATCCGAGAATCGCAGCCCGAAGCGCTCGACAATATGGAGCGAAGATTGCGTCAACTCGAGATCGAGATTCATGCACTGCAGCGAGAAACTGACCCGGCATCCATTAAACGTCTCGAAGAAGCTCGCAAGGAGGCTGCCAATGTCAAGGAAGAGCTCGAGCCTCTGAGAGAGCACTACGAATCCGAGAAGGAGCGAGCACGCGAGATTCAGGAATTCAAGATCAAGCTCGAGCAGCTGAAGACCAAGCGAGACGAAGCTGAACGATCCCACGACATTCAAACTGCCTCCGATCTCACCTACTACGCAATTCCCGACGTAGTTGAGAAGATCAAGAACCTCGAGAACTTGAAGGCCCAAGCCGCTGCTGAGCAGCATGAGCGACTCGGCGCACTCGGCGAGGTTGCAGTCACCGATGCCGTCGGCCCGGACCAGATCAACGCCATTGTCGCGCGACAGACCGGCATCCCCATCACCAAACTTCGCTCGACCGAAAAGGAAAAGATCTTGCACATGGAGAACCATTTGCAGAAAGTCGTCATTGGCCAGAAGGAGGCTGTTAAGGCTGTCTCCAATGCCATCCGCCTACAGAGATCAGGTTTGAGCAACCCTAGTCAGCCGCCCAGCTTCCTCTTCTGTGGCCCCTCAGGAACGGGCAAAACTCTGCTCACCAAGGCTCTGGCCGAATTCTTGTTCGACGATCCCAAGGCAATGATCAGGTTCGACATGTCAGAATACCAAGAACGCCATTCGCTGTCTCGAATGATTGGTGCTCCACCTGGCTACGTTGGCCATGATGCTGGTGGACAGCTGACCGAGAACTTGCGCCGGAGACCCTTCTCCATCCTGCTTTTTGACGAAGTCGAGAAGGCAGCCAAGGAGGTTCTGACCGTGCTCCTTCAGTTGATGGATGACGGTCGCATTACCGACGGCCAAGGCCGTGTTGTCGATGCCAGGAATTGTATCGTCGTCATGACCTCCAACTTGGGTGCCGAGTACCTGGCCCGCAGCAGCGCGCCGGATGGCCGCGTTGATGCCACGACACGCGAACTGGTCATGAACAGCCTGCGCAACTACTTCCTTCCTGAGTTCCTCAACCGCATCAGCAGCATCGTCATCTTCAACCGCCTCACCCGCCGTGAGATCCGCAAGATCGTCGACCTCCGCCTGCACGAGATCCAGAAACGTCTGGAGCAGAACGACAAGAAGATCACCATTGATGCCACCGACCAAGTCAAGGACTACCTCGGTGAAGCCGGCTACAGCCCCGCCTACGGTGCCCGGCCCTTGCAGCGTCTGATCGAGAAGGAAATCCTCAACCGTCTCGCAGTTCTCATCCTGCGTGGGAGCATCAAAGACGGCGAGACTGCCCACGTCGTTCTCGACGACCAGGGCAAGATTGTCGTCCTTCCCAACCACGCCGAGGCCGATCTTGACGATGACGAGGACATGATTGACGATGATGACGCAATGCTGGAAATTGAAGATGTTACCCCCACGAATGGCGATATGGATCTCTATGAGTAGACAAAGGCTTCTTCAAAGAGGGCGAAGTGAATATATATGAATAATGATAAAATTTTTGAAACAAAACAAAAATATCTTTAAAACGATTATACCCATTCTCTTGCTCAGGTTAACAGAAGAAACTGTGGATGCTGTGGCTTTAACAGTAAAGGATAGTACTACTGTAGGTACCGGCACCAGCACCGGAGGGGTGTACATAAGCTAATTAATAACTTGAAGATAGTCACTTAGGCTTAAGTCCCAGTTACGTTAAGTACAGTATCAAGTTTCTTCATTTTTGATTGAAATGACTAATTTGCACTACGAAACACTTCATCCAACGCTTTCCCATCCACCTCTCTTTACTTACGTTCTTACCCGCCCCTTACAAAAACCCAATCTCCCGCAAGGGAATATCGATTCCAATTTTATAAATCATGGACGCGACACGCCGACGACCAGCTCTGATCGCTTCACCACCGCCTCAGAGTCAACGGAAGGCGTGGCTGGTGCGATCTCGGTGATGCCAGGGCCCATGACAATATCCTGATCGACTAGCGTGCCGCCCGATATATCCTTGTTGGTGACGAAGATGTAGGTCTGTCCTCCTTCGAGGGCTGTGGGGATGACTGCGGTGAGGGAAGGGTTGTTTCCCGACGTGTCGCTAGCGCTCAGAGGCGCTACCGAGACCACAGTCAGGCCGGAGATGAAGGTGATAAAGAGGCTCGAGACCGAAATATCAGATGGGATGGCGACTGATGCGATGATGGTGATGGTCTCGGTAACAAGGCAGAAGGCTGGGGGAGCCGATGATGGTGATGATGGTGAGGGTGAGTAGCTGCTGCTGCTGCTACGGCGGCGGTAGGATGGAACCCAGTTGTACGAAGAATTGGAATTGTAGAAACTCCCACTCGAGCTCGAGCTGGAGCTAGAATTGGAAGATAAGCTGGAGCTAGATTTGGAAGATGAGCAGGAGCTGGTGTCGATAGATAGCGAGGGGAAGGCGCTGAATGGCAGGGTTGGGTTGCCTGGTGGGCAGGACGAGATGAACGAGGCCGCCAGGGTGAAGGCTGCACTGGCGCTAAGTGGCGTGCCGAATGGGTTTGATGCCGGCACCTGCTGGACCACTCCACGCTGCTGAGAGGTGTGGAGGGCCTCGGTGACCATGATGCTCGCGGCGGTGGTCAAGATCGTCTTATCGGTGACCAGTGGGGCGGCGCCAAGGTAGGCTGAGGTCCCCACGCCTTCTAGCACCGAGGAGAGGGTCAGGAAGGATTGCACATCAGTAAAGGGGAAGTTGTAGGTGCATGGTGCCACGGGGCTGCTGCCTGTGGCGATGATGGCGGTCGTGAGTAGGTCGACGTGGGATTGCTCGTCGATGGCGATGAATAGGAGCTCGCTGAAGTATGAAGATGGAAGACCAAAGGTTTCGAAATCTGAGGCGGAAAACTGAACGAGTGCGGTTTTGTAGAAGACGTTTTCGAGGTGTTCGAGCTGTGGTAAAGATCAGTCAATCAATGACCGTGTGTCAGGAGACTGCTAGTTTGGTGGACGACATACCGTCAAGGCGAATTGGAGGATGGTTACGTCTATATCCTCTGTTCTTTTACCGAGATCTGTCAATGGTGCTGCCGGGATCGGTGAAGCGCCCGTGAGGCTGGCCAGCAGCATCAAGGTTGAAATCACAAAGCTTTTCATGGCTGAGGGTCAACGAATAGAATGAGTGCTTAGAATGCGCTAGGCAGGCAGTGAATGAGTGTGTCAGGGTAAGGTGAGCGTGGTGCAAATGAAGGGCCAGCCTGGTCATCTCCCAGCTATAGACATCGGGCACAGCACTCATCTTATACACAGTCGAGCTGTCTGTCGGGAGTAGCGACAAGAACTCCTGCTCGCTCGGGAACGGATACAGAGCATGACGGCGCTTCAAAGCGTGAACAGCGATGTTTCATCTCCTACCTTCGGAGTCTCAGCCAAGAAAATCCGCGCTGGGCTCGAGGTCAACCACAGTTTTGCAGAGGGTACCATACGAGCGATGCGGCAATAATAAGACAAAGCTGGCGAAAGGAACATCTCGTCGCAGAGACTTGGTCAGTTCTGGCATAACTCGGCCTGCTTAGGATGTTGAAGGGCAGATCGCGCTTTTCCATGTCATGGTGTTGACTAGAAAGTTGGAGCCAAAGTGCTCTTGATCGGACTTGGCATTGGTCTGACCAGAAGGCTTGAATGAGCTTAACGAGACGGAAGCAAAGGTACCGAAGTACTGAAATATATTAAAAGCGTGTCAGCCAGGTACAGCATCCGGTTCGGTGTCGGAAGTCGGGCGAGAGCCGGGGCGCGATGCGCGTTGGGTTTCAGCTGGAAACGCGCTTACTGGACACAAAATTCGCAGGTGTGATTTTGCTCTGAAATATGCGAGTACAGGTATCCCATGTCTTTGAGATACAGGATCCCCTGTTGTGACAATTGTGATGCAGAGACGTTGTCATCAGGATGCTTGCTCTCATACGAAGCGTGCGATGCCCATCGTAGACCCTTCTTCTACCGCTTCGTTCGATCTGTTGTGAACTCAGGAGTGCACGCTCTGCCTCGCGCGTTGTGTTCTTGGCGTTCGCGGGTCCTCCAAAGCCCCCGCATCTCACGCTAAAAGATGCAGTTCGTTCGCCGCCATCGCCTTCCCAGCCTATCGCCATGGCCAGGTCGTTACTTGTTCGCGTTCACCATCGTGGAATGGTCGCGACATATCATGAGGTCACCTACATTGTGCTTCCTCACTACTGCAGAGTGACTCAATACGGCGCATTGCCCTGCGATAATGGTGTTCTTGTGGCCAGAAGGTAGGCTCCCTTCGATCTTCCAGATGCTTCTTCTTCCGCCATCTTCCTCAGGCTCCCACTATAGAGACGAATTCACACCCTTCTTATTGCGAGCTTCATTACACACAACTGTGTAGAGGAAGCCTTGGTATCTGCTCTTGTATTCAGCCAACGTCTCCACTGGGCCAATTCTGGCTTGGTTGGGTTGTCATCCTGGCCTTGTCAGACTGCTTGTCTCTGATAGGCAACCGCCGTTCCACACCCGACGGAGACAATGACATCAAGGGCCTTCGTCGAGTTCTGGCAGACAGATTTGACTCGACGATGCCTTCTCTCATATCTGGCTCCACGCGATCTGAAGACTCTTCGATTGACGTGCCTGGAGTTCGCGCTTGATGTCGGACCCGAGCTTTTTGCCGAGCTGGGCCTGGAGTTCAACCCCAATGTCTTCTCCCGTCACGGCCGCATGGTGGCCCTAGAAAGAGTTGGCGGCTATGTAAAGACTTTGTCATTTCGACTACCGCACTCGTCCACAACCTTTTTGTCACCTCTGATCGCCCCGGACACGCTTGACGAGGTCAACTTTCTGTATGAGCCACATGTTGTGAGTCCGAGGCCGTCTTCGTCTTCGTCAGTATCGTCTGGCTCTAGATATGGGGACGACGAAATCAGTGATTTACTTGTCAAGCACTATCCTCCCCTGTTCCATGCCGCAACAAACATCACTGCTTTCACTCGGGCAATTCTTGCTCTACCAAATCTCAAGACTGTCAAAATCAGCTGTCCGAACCAGAGGCCTGGGCAAAGGTATCGCAAAAGTGTGGTAGACTATGCACTTACCTCTTTGCGCGTGGCTTTGGAACAGGTCAATCCGCCAGCGCTCGAGACTCTGGTCCTTGATCCCATTCATCCTGGCGCGCTCCAGCATCTAAGACCGCTGAGCAGTTTCGGCGCGTCGCCGGCCTCGACACGAGTGTGGCGCCGCATCAAGAGACTAACTATCCAGATGGACAGCTTTGAGTATGGACGCGATCTGCCATCTGATCACCTCAAGTTTCTCCATACCTACCTTCAGACCTTTGTCTCCCTGGAGCACCTGGACTTCACCTGGCTCCGAGGTCAAGGACCGTGTCCATTGTCGCTCGATGCCGAGCCGTCCACATGCCGGCCGGCGTCTCTGGAGTGTGGAAACACTTGTCCGAAAACTGCAGCAGTCCCATCTTGCAAGCCGATCAAATTTCGGCACCTCAAGTCGATGCATGTACGGAATGCCATCCTGGACGCGAGTCAGGCTGCATCGTTCATTGTGCTGCATCGCAAGGTGCTGCATGAGTTCAGTTTTGACCAGTGTCAGCTTCGCTCAGGCACATGGGATGATGCGCTCGCTCCGCTCAGTCGCCTGGCTGGGAATGAGGACTGGAAACGGGGGCACGAGGAAGTCACGATGGATGTGCCGCTGGTGCTCAGCCCTGAGGAGAAACCGCAGACGGATTTGGTGCTGCTCTCACAGTTATGGGGCGACAGCCAAGGCAAGCACAGAGGCCTGGACACACTGAAGAAGCTGGGTGTGAGGACTAGGGAGCTACTGCCCTCATATCTGCACAGACTACTGCGTAGCGCCCGGCTTGGATGGCGCTGATGAGACGGCGCTGATGAGACGACGATGACGATGACGATGACGATGACGATGACGACAACCACACCGGACTAGCGTCAGTTCGAGTGGAAGATACGGTGCCGGCGGTGAAGCTGTCATTCTACGGCCGGCAGAAGCGGTGGCTGTTTGTGATCGACGGGGCTGAAAACGTTGACTGTCGGTGGGGAGACCTCACAGCGCGGATGGGCTCTTTTGAGCGACGCCATTCTGCCGTCCTGCGTCGTAGTGTACGTGGCGAATAGTATGCCAAGCGGCGGCAGAAATCTTACAGGTGGGAAAGATAGGCTAGAACGTTTCCAGCAAAACCTAAGAGGATGCTACTCTCCTCTGCGACTCCGGTGATCAGAAGCATGTCTACCGCCTGCTGGCTTCTGCGCTGGTGCCAATCTCCTCATTGGCGGTGCAACAACGGAAGTCATTCTCGGTTCAATAACACCCTGGGCTGGCTACAACTATCTCCCACCATGAGGGTTGCATTGTGCGCAGTATTTCTGGATGTTCACGCTCTTTTGCTTCGAAATCGACCGCCTTGTGATCAAAAGTTACCTTGCAACCATTGCAATACCCAAGGTGTTGAATATTGTTCAGAGCTACCTCGTACTGTTTCAAGTCTTCTTGAATAGTGTAGACAAGTAAGTTCACATAGAATTTACCTTCATCGCTCAACAGCGTCTTAAAATCAATGTCTTCGATCCAGTGTTGAATCTTGCCATGTACTCTAGCAACGATGAGATATCGAAGTTCTCGATCGTCAAATTGTGCCATGGTGTACACCTCTCGACTGATCTCGGGGATTTCAATGGTCAGAGCGACCTTGTCAAGCTCTTTATCGAGATGCAGCGCCGCTTTTGATTTCAAGTCCGGAATACCAAAATTCTCTGCCAAGGCGGAAACCAGCAGGTCTCTATGCAACGCGCGTTGAATATCAATTCACGAAGCTCTTCTGTCCATGGCGGCTTATATCGGCGGAGCAGCGGTCTGAACAGCCCGGTCCCGAACCTGTACTGCCGTGAGAGCTAAGAACCAGCAAGATGGGAGGGGGGACGTTGTCTATTCGGGGCTCTCGGCCCTCTAAGGACCACCAAGTTCCATGTCGAAATGCTGGTGCCTAAAATGGAATAGGCTAAGTCGGGCACCCACTAATTTGCGCACCCACTAATTTGCGCACTCCAAACTCCCCACCCAAGACCCTCTACATCCCTCTATATACACTTCTCACAACTTTGATTGCTTGCTTGGGGCCTTCGGGTCGTCTAGTACATGAAATTCAAGCAGCAATGGATCTATTCCCACTTTTAGGGCCTCCTCTGCAGCTAATCTCGCCTCTTTAGCTGCGTCTTTCTTCGCGAACTCGTCTTTACGCTGCTCTAGGGTCTCTTGTGCCCTAATGATATCTTGAATAGATACAAACATCTTGTTTGCATCAAATTCAACCCTCTGTTGACGCTTCCTCTGCAGGGTCTGTAGCTATGTAGCTTGCGAGGTAATAGTACGCCTCTGAATAACACTATTAAACTCTGCAATCTCAAGGGTCTTGCGGGCCTTGTAAAATAGGGTACGAACTATACGTGATAGTAGCTCTGTACTACTAATTGCTGAGATCTGAGATTGTAATTCGCGATGATTCTGTAGGGTCTTGATTGTATGACCATTAGATTGTTGTGGAGGGGTCCGAGGGGGCGCTGATATTAGGTCATTCCTGGTAACTTGAGAGGACCGCAATACCTTACGTGGACACCAGGGATATATACCTGCTGCACACCACCCAGCCTTAATATTCAGCTCAGTTAATCGCTCATTGCGTGCCATATTGTAAATAGATAAAAAGCGCTCCTTCTTGACATCAGCTGCATCGTCAAGTGACGCGAGATCAGTAATTGCTTGACGATATCGACTCTTGACAACGTTGAAAGCGGAGAGATCAAGTGGCTGACAAACATGACTGGTATGAGGTACTAAATAGTAGGGGATGATTCTATTATCAAAGCAAGC
>QQXO01000104.1:0-73244 GCA_003709845.1 Chaetothyriales sp. CBS 134916 | reverse complement strand
GCTGGTGCTGGTGCTGGTGCTGGTGCTGGTGCTGGTGCTGGTGCTGGTGCTGGTGCTGGTGCTGGTGCTGGTGCTGGAGCTGGAGCTGGAGCTGGAGCTGGAGCTGGAGCTGGTGGTGGTGGTGGTGGTTGCTGGAGCTGGTGGTGGTGGTGGTGGTGGTGGTGGTTGCTGGAGCTGGTGGTGCTGGTGGTGCTGGTGCTGGTGGTACTGGTGCTGGTGATGCTGCCGCTGCCGCCGCTGCCGCCGCCGCTGCCGCCACCGCCCTCAGCCGTGTCTGTCCACAATCTTATCCACTTCCTCCTTCGCTTCCGACCATGTCTCGACGTTCTTCTTAGCCCACTCAATCTGACATCGTGCATAAGCAATCTAGCCGCGTGTTAGCCAGCGTCTTGTAGATCACTCACTCACCCGCCCAACTCACCATGTAGCGCTGCAGGTCGTCCTCTTTGTCGCGCTGGAAGCGGGTCAGATCGCCGATCACGCCCTGCGTCGCATCTTGGACGTCCTTTTCAGACACCTCCAGTGCCTGCTCCAGCTGCACCAGGCTCTCCTTGGTCTTGCCAATCTGGTCGCGTCGCGTGCGCTCCGGGTCGACGTCGACAAAGCCATTGACGGCGTGGCGGAAACTGCCAAACAGCCGGTTGGTCACGAAGTTGCCACTCTGCGTCTTGCGGTGTGTCGGCCCCGCCTGGGCTTCGGGTTGGCCTTGCGGCGCCGAGGGTGGCGACGACGCCGCTGCATCGCCGTGGCCAGGCACAAAGTCCGAGTCAACCGACTCAGTCTCGTCGGCCGTCGTGGTCGCCGCTGACGAGGCCGCCGCCGCCTGGCTCTTGGTCGACGCGTTGGAGCGCGAGCGCCGTGGTGGGCTGAGCGCGGTGCTGTTGGCCAGGAAGCTGTCAATGCGCTTGGCCTCGAGCTCGCTGCGCTCCAGGCTGTCAAGCAGGCTCTTCTTCTTCTCCAGCTCGTCCCGCGTCATCTCCTGCTGCACTCGCTTCAGCACCCGGTACCGCAGCACGTTCCTCACCACGCCCGCAAACTGCGCGCTCTCGCGCATGGGCTCGGCGAAGTTGGCCCCCAGCGCCAGTGCCAGCTCACCCGTCGAGATGTACGTCTGATCAACGGCCTGGCCAACGCGCTCAATGGCTGCGGCCACGGGCATGGACTGCTCCGACAGGGAGAAGCCGTTGTACCGCGCGCCCAGCTCCTCGAGATCGGCCGACAGCTTCTGCAGATGCGACAAGGTGCGCTGGTTGACCTTGTCGACGCTGCCCTGCAGCAGTAGCTCCAGGTCGCGCGTCGATACCTCGAAATTGATAAAGTATGGATCCAGATCGGTCTCGCTCAGCTTCTCGCTGGCGACGGGGAATCGGCCAAAGAGCTGCACGCCGGGCGTGGGGTGCGCAGCCGCAGACGCATTCGTCGCCGTGTCCGGGCCCGCAACCGGCATTCCCGTGCTCGACGTCGAGCCCGCGCTCTTGAGCTTGGCTGATGACGACGGCAGCGGCAGCCACTGGTGGCCCGGGCTGGGGTGGGCTGGATCCAAGGGCGGCGCCTTCAGGTTGTTCTTCGGGATGGACGAGATGGGGTGTGCGTGCAGCACCTCGTTCCAGCTGGAGTTGGGGTCGAGGAAGCGCCACCACACGCCGTCGTCCATGACCTGCTGCATGCCGCGGCACCGGTTGAGGAAGACGGCCAACATGCGCTTGCGCTGCTCGATGATGTGCGTGTCCTGTTTGGCCTTGGTCGGCTTTGCCGCGTAGTCGGCCATGCTGTGCTTCTCGGGGATCGGCGGGATCACCAGCGTCGGGTGCAGGTTCACCAGCGCGGCCCGCAGCGACGCGAATTCCGAGTACCGCCGGGCGACTTCGATGTCCTGTGACAGAGTGTGAGCGCGAGAGCGGAGCGGGCCAGTGCAGTCATACGCCTGTGCGGATGCGGTACTCAATGAAGCCGCCGTGTGGGCTCTTGCCGGCGTCGGTGATCAAGATGTCCAGCTCGGCATTCTCGTACAAGATCTGCTGGATGCGGCCATCGTAGCCGCCTTTCCGCGGCAGAGGACCTGCCTGCTGCTGCTGCTGGGCGTAGGCTGCGTCATCGTCATCGCCGCCAGCGACGGGCGACGAGTGGGACGACGGCGGCGTCGACGGGCGGTCGTGGTCTGCAGCTTCCTGGTCAGAAAATCATCCAAAACACGCAGGAAGGAGCGACGCAGGGAAGGAGCGACACAGGGAAGGAACCACGCAGGAAAGGAGCCACGCAGGGAAGGAGCCACGCAGGGAAGGAGCCACGCAGAGAAGGAGCCGCGCAGAGAAGGAGTGGCGCACATGATGTCCTCAGTGTCGACGCATTGGACGAGTCGTGCTGGTGGAAGGAGCCGTAGGGATTATTGTCTTCCTCCCACATGGCGAGAGCCGGAGCGGCAGTAGGGGCTGTGACAGTGGGAGCAGCAGGCGACGCGGTCAGGCTGCGGGCTGCGGGCTCAGCTGAGGAAAGGGCAGCAAGTCAAAGGTGGAAGAGAAGGAGAGAGCGGCTTCATGGCATGGCACAGATCATCGTCGACTGAAGAGTGAGTGTGATGGGCGTCCAACAGTGAGGCAACGGAGCACAGCAGTTGAACGGCTGATAGATTGTCGCCTGGCCACCCACGTCATTTGGCCACTAAGTTATTAGCGCCGTGACAGCGTCTCGTACTGTATCATATATCCGGTCTCATCTAATAAGAGCCTTCTTCATAGCTCAGGCTGACCGAACTATCACCATGCCAATCAATAGGTATCTGCCATCTTGGAATGGCCTCGCCCTCGCTTATTAGTCGAATTGACCAGCTTGGTCTTGCTACCATAGTTATCTTATGGCAAGTTATCTGCCCTGCAGCCGTAGTTAGCAAGAGCCGAGAAGATCCCCATCATCCCATCCCCTACCCATACCCATACCCATACCCCCACGGCGTCGCCAACCTGCCCTCCAACGGCCCATTGACCTGCACCGTCGGCACTACATTCGCGTTGGCCGGCCCTTCGGCGTGTCGAGCCCAGCGCCAGTCATGAGCTACCCACTGGTTGTTGCCCTTCAAGCACCAGCAGATGGCCAGCATCATCACCAACGTCGCCAGAACGACTCCCACGACAAGTCCGATTTTGGCCGCGAGTGACCAGCATGGCCAGGGCTTGGCCGCACCACCGCAGTGGCTGCTCGCTGCCGTGACGACGACGTAGACGAGCTGGCCCGAGTTTGATGGTGACTCGGCCTGGGCCGTCGGCGGCCCGGCAGCAGAGGTAAGTGGAACGGTGTATGTCGAGTAGATCGCCGTCGCCGTCTGCAAATAGATCTCGATTTCCGTGGCCGTGGTTGTCGCGACGATAGGAGGCTCCAAGGGCACGAGCGACGGCTGCATCTGCGTCGCTGCTGACGAGAATGACGAAGCGGGAAGCGAAGGAAAAGACGGCCAACTGAGTGTCAGCGTCTGCCCAGGCGTCACAGCAGACACCGTCGTCCCAAACGCCACAGTCAGTGTCGTGTAGCCAGTCAGCACCGACGCGTCGACACCGACGCCGACGCCGACGATGCCGGTTGTTGGTACCACTGAGGCTGGTGGAGGCATCGCCCGACACATGGAGTGTTCAGTTGCTCGTTCTTAAGGCATCGAAAAAAGGCCTGGTCAGTGCAAAGGACTGATTGAGATGGCCATTCATTCAATCGCATTTGTGGTTGCCGCGCCGACGACATCCCAAGTTCCCATCCCAAGCAAGGCAGGCAGGCCAGTAGCCAGCCACGCTCTCGCACTCCGCTATTGCTACCACACTCCAGGCTCGCAGTTGAATCAGTCGACCATTCAATCCTTCACAAGGTGTGTCCTAGGTATCTGAATGCCTACACAGCCGGTGCATGCCCTCCCTGGGCCCTTCTCTGTCCTTGCTGCGCCATATCCACCGTTTGCTCGAGAATGTACCATCGCCAGAACTTGCATGCCAAAAACCCAACCACTGGTGTGATCACGAGCACACAGATCAGGATTGTTTTGCTGGGGTCCATGTTGGTATTAGATTGCCCTATATGCCCATGTTAGAATCAAGGTCGAGCTTCTTTTGCACACACGCACCGCCACCGGACTGAGGTGCTGGATGTACTGGATTGATTGATTGATTGATTGATTGATTGATTCGAGAATGTGTCAAGGTCGATACGATGAGAACGTGGGTATGTGAGAGAGAGAGCGAGAGAGAGAATGGGCAAACGGCTTTGTCATTGACTTAACAATCAAATCACGTTGTCCAGTAGACGACACTATGCCGCCTCAACCACGTCTTCGTCACCACATCTCCTCGATGTCTCTGCTACTCTCCGCCAGTTTAAAAGCATCCAGCAATCTCTCATGAACATTTCTCGCCACGCAAACCTTTTTGAGATCAGCGAGCTTGGTTGCCATTGCAAACATTGCGCTGCTATTTGCCTCCTCTTCAGCGAGCACAGATGCAATGCTCACCACTCGAACAAACAACAAGAGGACGTCAGGATGATAAGTCGGCCCCAAGGGGAAGTCATCCTCGCGCTCCGGCACTTCAACCATCTTTCTGATCTCGTCCATGCCTTCGACCAGCCACGGTTGGAAAAGGCAGAATTCCTTTGTCGCCAGGTCGGAGTCAGCTTCCTTGAGCAACCTGCACCACTTGTCAACCTCCCACAGCTCGTCCACGTACAAGTTTTGCTTCTCCTCCACAAACAAGTCATTGACACTTGCCGAGATGCGTTGTACCTTGCTGGCCACGCTCTCGTCCACAATCATGTCTCTAACAATGACCCAGGCGTCGTCGAGATTACTACAAACTCCAAAAATGTGGCAAAGAGCCAACGGCCGGATCAAGTCCAAATAATCCCGAGGAGAAGTATACAGGATCGATATGCAAGTGGTAATTTCTTCTCGTCTTGCTAGCGCACACCACCCAAGCGACCCCATTCCCACCCCAGGCCCTACCACAGAAGTCGTGGTCTGGCCAGCGATCGCTCGAATCTCGTCATCATCGTCATTGAGTTGGCTGTATAATGCTGACCAGAATATTGGCATTGTTCGCCCAAGCCATGCACTACTTAGCCTTGTGAAGCCAGGCGCAGCCGATCGCAAGGCATAGCCAGCACTGAGCCTGGTTGCAAACTCGGTCACATCCCAGCCAGCATCACGGATATCCCTAAGAAGCGGTACCAACTCACTTTGGTCGCGCATAGGTCCATCAGCTTGGGGAGTAGTAACAAAGGGTCGAATCCTGAGTGTGGCATTCCAAAGCTCTCGCTCGTTCCTGCACTTTCCTTCCACATGCTGTGATATAGCTAGTCGTGTATGCGCCATTTCTGGCTTCCCCATGTAGTTGGCCATCTCGCTGTTGGTCTCGAGAGTGTCGGCAAGAGCAGTAATGGCCAGACTGCGTACATCAGCCACAGCACTGTCCAGCACAATGCGAGCGAGCAGATCAATCCTGCGCCATTGATTAAGCCCGTCTGCTGGTTTAACTCCTCCCACTGCTTCCACCACATACTTGGTCTCGTCAGGGCAGTCAATCATCTCTCGACACAGAGCCTCCAACGCAAGCTCACCGATCAAAACAAACTTCCGCAACGTTGATAGTTCACAGCCAAAGAGAATGTAGATCAAAGCTTGGCTCAAGAAAATACGTGCGCGAAGATAGCTGTTGCAAGCCTGACCCACCACTTGATGAATATGACCGACAGCAATGTCAATGTCTGATACCGTGCGACCCTCTTTCAAAATGAACGCCAGCCAGTCATTAACAAGGTCAAGGAGCGCAGCCTTGGTGTATGGAGAAGATTGCGGCCGCAGCCGTCTTGCCAGCAGTCCTAAGTTGTGCGGTAATGTCTCGAGGACTTGGTCCATCTGCTCCGTCTGGCTGTGCTCGTAGTGCTCGTGCATGAAGTAGCGGTAGAAGAGTAAGATTCCGTGCAATCCATTTTCCGAACAGGGCTCTGGGAGAGGGCAGACAGACAGAAAGTCTGACGAGGATGAGTGTTCAAACTGAAGGCGGTCCACGAGCACTCTTGCCGCCTGATCTCGAATAGCCCAGATCTGACTGGCGAGTTGACGTTGGATGAGGAGTCGCAAATACGCGCTGTCTTGTTCGGCACGTCCGACATATTTGACAAGATCAAGTGCGGCAAAGATGTGCTCGCCAGATGCCGGTTTGGACCGGCCCAGTGTGCTCTGCTGGACCGTGTTGGCTCGCTCGAGAAGACCGATGGCAACCTTGAGCGGCTCCATCCGAGTGGCCTGGCTCCTCCCATAATGGCCTGTGCTGACCTTGGAAGCCGAGCCCTTTGGTTCGAGTCTAACCATACATGCCTTCAAAAGCATGAGGCCAGAATTGCGTATTGCCCAGGTGCCAGATGTCAAACTGTCGGCTCCCAACTCGAGCAGTTGACTGACATAGGCTTCGTTGACGGCTCGGAACCTGGAGTTGTCCATAATATCCTTGATACAGTTCAACGCATGGACCTGAGGCAATTGGAGCTCTTCCCCATCGTCGCCGCCGGAAACGGGTTGTCTTGCTCTGACTATAAGGTCGTCGATGACAGTGTGGAAAAATCGGGGGTCTCGTGGGCTAAGCACAGAATTGATTAGCGCCGGCAATCCTGCGGATCTCCGTGTCAGTCTGGCTGCCTGTCGCTCAATCTCATCGACCGCCCACCCATACCACAGCTGGTTAAGGTCTCTGCAATCATGGTCGGATGATGTTCTTGCAAGTTCACAACACAGACTGAAGGTCTGTGCGACTGTAGAGAAAGCTCCGCGATGTCGGAGCATGGTCAGTTGCTCGAAGCAGAGCGAGCCAGCCTCACGAAGCATATGCAAATCGGCGCGTGTGCTCTTCATCATTGCCTGAAGCAATAAACTCGAATCTCGCAAGGCTCTCCAGGAATAGGCCAGCAAGTCTTTTGGGCCAGTCAAGATTGGTTCAGATTCAGATTCAACTTCGGCTGTCTCGGGTGAGTCGAGGCAGAGCCGGTCTTGGACGAGGTGCCACACGCGACGGCATACTGTAAGGAGACCAGAATTTGATTCTTCGAAAT
This sequence comes from Chaetothyriales sp. CBS 134916, assembly GCA_003709845.1. Classification (NCBI taxonomy): domain Eukaryota; kingdom Fungi; phylum Ascomycota; class Eurotiomycetes; order Chaetothyriales; family Domatiomycetaceae; genus Domatiomyces; species Domatiomyces globalis. The sequence continues at coordinate 66,170 of QQXO01000104.1, read as the reverse complement.
TGGTGTCTAGTAACCGGTAGGTGGCGCCCAGCAGGGAAGCGTGTAGGGGGAATGTGGAGGAGTGAGGAAGTGATTTGGCAGAAGCTAGGTGTTGTGTCAATGATTGAATTGCAGTGGCAGAATGCAGTTGGGGCCCTTGAATGTTGCAGGCGAGGGCATAGAATCGGGCAGCAGCATCTGCGTGGTCGTGGCGGCATGTCTTTGCTGAGAGCAGCTGGACCTGGCGAGTCAGTTTCCACAGGTCGACTTGAAGGCGCAAGGCGGCAGAATTGGTGAGTAGGGTCTTGCAAAGATCGGCCGAAACTTCTCTGACGTCTTCGAAAGGGTCCAAGATTAGATTGAGAAGGGGCCTTAGCAGACTGGCCTTGTCGTCGTAGCGGGTAGAGGCTAAGCTCAGAAGAATACGCAATGTATCAAGTGAGAGGATATGTCGCGGGTATGAGGTTGCTGGAGATAGCTCTCTCTTGAGAAAATCTTGCAGGTCCTGAAAGAAGGAGAAGCAAGCGAGGACAAAGGGGGTGTCAGGGTGAGCGTAAGGGTCAAAAAGGCCAGTCTGTGTTGATGGCTCAGCGAAGGCGATCAGGCAGCTATCCAATCTCCTGAGGAATCTTCGCGTGATGCTGAGAATTTCACCACGTTGATATGAATCATTCTCATTGTGCAAATATACCAAGCCCTCAGCAATGCATAGCAAAGCCGAAGGCGATGCGGGGACATGGCTGGATGATGAGGCAGTGGCTAGGTTATACGCTTGGATTCGGAGTCTTGGGTTTGCGGATTTTAAGAGGCTCAAATATACTGAGTACTTGCCTTCGTTGGACGATCTCCACAGGGGTGACAGAGGCACACCCGCCTGCTGAAGATAGTCTGCCGTAGCTGATATCTTGTTAGTGTGGGTGGAAGGAATTGTGGAGGAGAAAAATAGCTGACCATCCTGATCAAGGTAAGCTTTCAGTCTTCCGACTCGCAGCACGATCAGATAAAGCACTAAGCTGGCCTCGGATTCTGAGTCGAATTCTGAGTCGAATTCTGATTCTGGTCGAGCGGGCTGAATCATAGACTTGAAAGCGTGCCAACTTTGGCGACTATCGAGAATGATGGGTAAGACATTTTCGGCAAAGTCAGCTAGCAGGTCGGGGCATTGAGTAACGAAGAGGCCGAACATGGAGGCAGCAAGCTCGAGTCCCCATCTTGGAGGGCGGATGTTGTCAAGGCCGGCGCAGAGCAGCTTCAGCAGTTTCAACGCGGCGCTCCTTGCATCCAAACCGCTGATAGTAATGTAAAGCGCCAGGATCAGCGCGCGAAGAGACGATTCGTCGTTGTGTGGGTCTTCATTTGGCAACTGATAACTATGTACAGTTTTGGCCCAGGAAAGACGGACTTCTGACAAGCTGGTTGCAGCTAGAGACGCGAGCTCAGGCATGATGTTCGTCCTTCTGATGAAGCAAGAGAGCGCAATGCAGGCCGCCTTGACATTGTGCTGCAGGCTTCCGACAAAGACTGTCTTTATCAAGCCTTTTACAGCATCCTGCAAAAGCTTGGAAGCAGCCAAAGGGTCAGGATTCTGATTAAGCAAGTGGCACAACGTCTCAAGGAGCTGTAAGCCAGGCTTGATCTTGCCCTTGTTAACTGCCCTTTGAGCAGCATTATAGCCAGCATCCCAGACAACAGGCATGAAGCAGAAGCTGGTCACACTGGCATGCTGCGATTTCAAGAGCGTGGTCAAGAAGACAGAAAGGGCATTGCATACAGCACCCAGGTACCTCTCTGTTGCCTCACCACTGGCAGCACTCTCAGTCAACTTCTGCCATAACTGGTGTACTTCATCTACACTGGGAGGCTGGTCAGTAGCATTATCAAGGTACAGCCTTAGGTATTTTCGAGCCAAGGCTGACAGTAGCACCTCAGGAAGAGGCCCATGTGAGTGCAGAGCAAGAGTAATCTGACTTTCACTTTCACTTTCAGCCATCTGGGACTAAACAGCAGAATGCCCAATATGGTTGTCTCCGAGATTTCATGATCCACCGCATAGAGGAGACAGCTGGACTGAGGACAGTCACGTTGTGGAAAGTTCTCTCAATAATACAACAAAGTAATAATAAATAGTGAATGAATTTTGTGTGGCACGGCAAAACTTCGGCGGCTTCTAAAAAAGTGCAGGTCTCACTATCGTTGCCTCGCCGTTCTTATTCTGCCTTATCCTTCATTCTGCCATTGCTCTTGCCTTCATCTCCATCTCTCTGATTCTCTGTTCTCCGTTGCCACAATGGGAATTTGGGACGCATTCGGCGGCCACAGGACCTCGTCGCAGGCACCACCGCCGCCCACCAGCAATACATCGTCCTCCAGCACCGCCTTACACCCGGACTTCTCCTCACCGTTACCGGCCGGCGCCATCGACACTTCCTCTTTCCTCGGCTCTCTGCCCGATGCAGCTGCCCTGCACCCGCTGGCCGGGTTGAACCAGCAGACACTGGACTATCTGTCGCTAGACGAGTCGGCGCTGTCGGACCTGCCGGGGTCCCGGTCGATCCTGCCGTCTCGGGGCTGGTCAGACGATCTGTGCTATGGCACGGGCATCACGTATATCACCGCGCTAACTATCGGCGGCACCTGGGGCTTTATCGAGGGGCTGAACCGCGTGCCGGCCTCGGCACCGCCCAAGCTGCGGATCAACGGCGTTCTTAACAGCATGACACGCAGAGGCCCGTTCCTGGCCAACAACGCAGGCGTGGTGGCGATGGTGTACAACGGCATCAACTCGACCATTGGCTACTACCGCGGCAAGCACGACGTCGCCAACAGCGTCGTCTCTGGCGCCCTCGCCGGTATGGTCTTCCGCAGCACACGCGGCCCTAAACAAATGGCTATTTCGGCCGGCATTGTGGCTAGTGTTGCCTGTGCCTGGGCAGTAAGTGCATGCACAACTGCTGAGACTCCATCTTGACTGATTCCGGCTGCAGATGACGAGAAAGGTACTCTTCGAGGTTGACGAAGCAAGACTAGAGATGGCGGAGAGCGCGGAGATCAAGTTATAACAAAACAAGGCGAAGAACCCATGTATGACCAACGCCAAAATCACTATCACCACAGCCCACTTCAGCCTCACCTGCAGCCTCACCTACAATATACAAACCACCACTACCCCGCTTCGACCGCTTCGACCGCTTCGACCACTGCTTTCACCTTCACCTTTACTTTTACCAACTCCTTCGGCCGACTCTTCACTCCAAGATGCTTGGCCATGTGCATAGCGAGAGCGAGAAGAGCCGGCGTCAAAAGAACCGACTGTATGATAATACTGTAGAATTGAAGAACCCGTGTCTCTTGGCATGGCCTGGTTGAAATGAGATTGAATTAAATGCAGCTACCCCTATTTGACAAGTTGTCTATCCCTTTCCCATTTTCGAGAGGCCTGATGATGGTACAGTGTCTAAAAAATGGTTACAGGTAGGTCGTGGAGGTTGATTCACAACATGGTGCGTCTCCATGCCTTTGCAGCCAGAGCCTCGATGGCCTGGGTGTCAACAACGCCCTTGGTCTCGTCAGCAGCAATCGCCTCAACCACGGCGTCAGCCACCACGTCGGCCTTGAGCGGCTTCTCGACTGCGGCTCCGAACAGGCTGCTCAGCTTGCCACCCACTAGCTCGTTAACTGTACTGCCCACCACACCCGACGCCGCGATAGGCAGAGTGACTTTGCGGCTGCTGTCGTACATGAACCCTGGTCGGAAGAAGATGCTGCGCAGCTGTGTCAAGTTGTTCGCGATCGCCGACTCGGCCGCACGCTTGGTCGTGATGTACCGCGCCGGCAGCAGCGGTGCACCGGCCGCGGCCGAGATGTAGATGAAGCACGCGACCCCGGCGTCCTGGGCTGCCGAGGCCAGCGTAATGGCCGAATCGCGGTTCATAAGCTCGTACGTGATTTGTCCGGCCTTTTGGCCGTTGCCCAGGTCCTGGTCCTGGCCCTGGTCTGACTGTCGATCAAGCGGATTGCGTGCGCCGCTGCCTGGCTTGGGCGACGCAGAGAAGGCCCGCTGGAAGGCCGATAGGGGCGATTCCTTGCCACTCAGCAAGCCCTTATAGTCAGCTTCGAGCAGAATGCCCATAGTGTGCACAACCGCATGGGCATCTTTCAGCAGCGCTGTATACGTCGGTGGCTGGAGGATGTCGCCCTGGGCCCATTGCACCTGCTTCGACCACGCCGGCGCTGTGGCCGACGCGGTCACCAACTGCCAGCTGGGCTCGCCGGAGCGGCTGATGGAGGTGACGTTCCACCCGCGGCCAACGGCAGACCTGCAGATCCGCGAGCCAAGAAAGCCACTTCCCCCGGCGACAACAATCTTCTTTCTGGCCGGCCCTGCAGAGGCCGAGGCCGAGGCCATCTGGCGGGGAGGTAGCAATTAGCCAATAAGGGAAGAACTAAGCAGACTAGCGGAGAATAGTAGAAAAGGTGGACAAAGCTGCACGCGCCTCGTGGATTGAGCTGTGAAATCATGGCGAAGGTCAAGGCAGTGACGTCGATGAGTTGGGTCCCAGAAAGGAAGGTGAGGCGAAAAATTTAAGTTAAGCAGGTGTGGTTGGTGTGACTGCCTTTCCATGATCCACGTCGTTCTTTCCTCATCCCTTGCTGCACCTGTTCGTTACAAGCGTGACTGTGTAATTGGACACATCGCGGTAGTAGCAGTAACGATGGCCGAGCCGGCTACCAAGAAGAGGCGTCTCAGTCCGCCGCCAAACCTAACAAACGAGCTGACAGACAAAGACTCTGCAAGTGCGGTCTCAGCAAAGACAACAGGGAAAGCAACAGCAAAGGCAACAGTAAAGGCAACAATGACGGCAGAGGTGGCAGGGACGGCAGGAGCGACAGAGGCAGCAGAGATTGCAACAATAGCAAAAGCAGGCCAAACAACAGAAACACCAACAGCACAGCCCGCAAAGACTGACAGGGCAGCCCGCTTTGCAGCCCTCAAGGCCCGCGCCACCGAATCGGCACGATCCAATCTTGCCGCTGCCAAGGCCGAAGCCCAGCGCTCTGTCATCAACCCATCGGTACTGGCCAATCTATCCCGGCGCTCGGCAGTTGCCCAGCATAAGCTGCTCAAGGCCGACACCGAGGCCGAGGAAGGCGAAGGCGCGTTCGAACGCAAGCGCGCATGGGACTACACCATTGAAGAAGCCGAACAGTGGGACGAGCGAATGGCCCGCAAGAAAGAGGCCCGCGACAGCAACGCCTTCCACGACTTCTCCCGCGAAGCCGCCAAGATCTACGACCGCCAGATCCACCAACTCGACAAGTCTGGCACTAGCCAAAAAGACCGTGCAGCCTACCTGGAACAAAAGGCAAAACTGATCGAAGACGCGGCCAGGAATGGTGGGCTCGACATTATTGAGACCCAAGACGGAGAGCTGGTTGCCATCGACAACGACGGCAAGTTCTATGCCAACACCGACAACACTGGCTTCGCTGAGAGCAAGCCGAGGAAGGAAAATGTCGATCGGCTGGTCGACGACCTCAGAAAGGCTGAAGAGGTCCGACTGAAGAAGAGGAGGGCCCGTGGCCAGGACCAAGACCAAGGCGACGTCACCTTTATCAATGAGAAGAACAAACAGTTCAACATGAAGCTGGCCCGCTTCTACGACCGCTACACCAAGGAGATCCGCGACAGCTTTGAGCGGGGGACTGCCTTGTAGTAGAATTGAGGCATAGAACGTAGAACTCTTATTGCATAAATCTGTCCAATCATAGTCATCTGTACCTTGACCTTTTACTACAAAGTTACAGTAAAGTAATTAAAATTACCTCGCCATTAAAAGAGGCAAGAACGCGTTCGATTGCGTCGGCCTGCCGATCCCCCGCACCGATTTATCACTATTCACCTAACCAGCCTGAAAACATGAAACGAGACAAGAAAACTTGAAGAAAAGAAATGAATGAATAAATGAGAAAAATGCCGCTTAACACTCTCCGCCTCAACTACCGCCCATCCACCCACCCAAATGACCGCATCGTCTTCATCAAGCCACTCCCCCGCCCCGCTAATCACCAGCACGAATACCACCTGGCCGACACATTCCTTCGCGCCATCGCCGCCCAATGTCTGCCCATTATGAAGACCCACTGGCTGAGTGTCACCACCCTGGAAGAATTCGAGCCCAACTCCGAGTTTATGGGCCGGAATTTCAATGCCGGCGAGTGTATCCAGCTTGTTTTGCAGAGGAAGAACACGACCAAAGACAGGAATGAGAGGGAGGCGGACGATGTAGCGGCGCCAATGTGGCTGCCATTCGAAGTCGTCCAGATGGTCATGATGCATGAGCTGGCCCACAATTTGCATATGAATCATGCCAAACCCTTCTGGGAGACCAGGAATCTCTTTGCTACCGAGTTGAAGGCGCTCTGGGCCAGGGGCTATACCGGAGATGGTTTCTGGAGCGGCGGCCAGGCATTGGGCGATTTAACCACTTTGATACACGGCGACGGCGGTGGCAGCGGGGTCGTTCGGAGTGACGAGTTGGCTGAGTTGCCGCTGTGTGGTGGTACGTATAAAACTAGGCGGGGTGGGAAAAGGAAGAGAAGGAAGGAAGAGGCAGGTGGGTCAAGAGCAGTAACGTGGAAAGAGAGGAAGGAGCAGAGGATTGAGAAAAAATTTGGCAAGAATGGAGTCAGTTTGGGCGAGGATGAGGAGGCGAGAATGGTGTTGGAGTTGGGCAGAAGGGGCAATGTGGGTGGCAAGCCCAGGGTCGCGGGCAGCAAGAGAGGCAGGGAGCTGAGGGCTGCGGCTGCTTTGAAGAGGTTCGAGGTGACCAAGGCTAAGGAGGAAGAGCCGGAGGAAGAGCCGGCGAGTGATGAGTATGACGACGAAGAGGATGCAGGGGAGGAGGCGCTAGATATCGATGGAAAGCGGCTACAGGATAAAGAGGGACGTGCCATGACCCGTGTGTGTGAGGTGGGTAGTAGCCGTGATGTGCGTGTCAAGCAAGAGTTGCAAGAATTGAAAGGACTCGACCGATCCTTCATCAGGACAAATGACGACGACCATGTTCGACCATCCACAAAGCCACCGCCGTCATCGCCCTCATATCACGCTGTTAAATCACCCTCAGCCCTGCCTGCTGCCACTGCCACTGCCACTGCCCCATCGATACAAGCCACCATCTCCTGTCCCGTCTGCTCCCTCAACAACCCGTCCACGGTATCGACCTGCTCAGCCTGCGCACATGTGCTCGATATCAACAAAGATCCACGGCGCTGGGCATGCCCGTCGGCCGCTTGCCAGGACATGGCCTACATCAACGGCGGCGATGCTGGTCTCTGCGGCCTTTGTGGCGAGCGCAAGCCGCCGCCGCCACCACCACCATCGCCGTAATCTATGTATGTTTAAACGTACGGGGACGAGTGAATGAATCTTACGATAAGTTAACCGGACTCTACAGTAGTAACAAACCAACAACGAATCTTCGCTTGGACACTCAAAATTCAAGTTCCTTCCTAGTTAGTATGGCCGATCGCCACACCCACCTGCCTCGTGGGCCCGCCAGCACTCCATTGCGCCGCACACCCGCTCAGCACACTTGCGACACTTGACTTTGCCCCAGTAGCCGCACATGATGCAGAAATGCCGCGGTGGCGGCACAGGCCCCGTCAGCTTCGCCCGCGCTTCGTTCCACGATAGCGCCGGCTCAGCTACGAGTTGCTGCATCACCCGCTCAGAAGGGCGAGCGGGCAGCGAGAGCGTCCGGAGTAGAGGGTCGTTGTCCCACTGCACGGGGTATGCTGCTGCTGTTGCTGGTGCTGGTGCCTGCGTAGTCGGTGACGACGATGAGCCAGCCTGCTTGCATGGTGATTTCGGAGTCGCAGGTGAGACCGATAAGCCAGTCATGTCCACATCCTGCGGCTGCTCGGTCTTAACTCTACCGGATATTTTCCTCGACAACTGCTGCTGCTGCTGCGCTGCAGACGCTCGAGATGAAGAAGATGGTGTGCCAGCACCGTCTCTGCGCTTGGCGTCCTTGTCCTTGCTTTGGTTGGCCGCAGCAACGGGTAGATTCATGCCCTGCATGTAATATGGTTGCTGGCCCGCCTGTATTCCCGCTTCCTCGTCGGCTAGATAGTGCGCAAATGTGCGATTGTAGCCCAGGATCCTGCGCACGTTACCTGATGTCTTTTTTCCCTCTCGCTGGCTCTTTCCTGCTGCTGCTGCTGCTGTTGCTGTTGCTGCTGTTGCTGTGCCCCGGCCCCCGCCACTGCTCCCGTCAACCCCTTCTCTCTTGGGGATAGCTATCTGCACATCCTTGTAGTTTTCTTTCTCTAGGTCTTTCAGCCGCTGCTCAATTGCCTTTTGCTGTTTCGCGCTTTGTGAGCCAAGTATGTCCACACCACGGTTTCGTTTGCGAGACTTAGTTTGCCCCGCCGCCGCCGCCTGGGTACTGACTTCTAGCACATATGCCCAGCCCGGTTGCGCACGTGATGGCGTTGAGAGGGGCAGTTCTTCTATCAGCGGCATTCGGGTTGAAATGAATGACAGCGTGGGTAGTTGGTTGGGTTGGGGTCGACCCGAGGCAGGGATGAAGAAACGGTGGAAAGTTGAAGTCTATCGGACAAGGTTCTAGTAAAGTATGTCGACGCTCTACTTCAACTACCCTATTTTATCTTTTCATTCTCTCTTTGGGTTTGTAAGCGACTTTATTTGAAAAGTGCTCACTTAGAGTACAGTGATTTTGACATTCCTACCTCAAATTCAGACTGCAACCCTAACGTTTCATCTACCTTCGGGCTAAGCTAACTTCTAAACTTGATATTCTCAGTCAAAGGCAACATGAACCATGTGCTTTGCGTAAGCAGCATCCATGATATCATATGCTTCGCTTTTAGGTTCGTATACTCATGACGCTTCCAACAAAGACCGAATAGTTTGATGTTCTTCTCAAGACTACCGGCCGCGGTACTGCTAGATTACTAGGATCTCATTGTTGAAACCGGCCATCAAGGTGGATGTCACGAATGCCTCCTGCCAACACCAAGGTCAGGTGTCGTGGAATACAGTATTCCATTAATGATACCAGAGGCAGAGAACTCGAGACAAAGGATATATGTATGCAAGAAGCATAGGAGGGGCGACTCTCTCTTTAAGCGTTGAGTCTTGTACAGTCATAGGTGTAAGAATTCTGAGACCATCCACTCTCCTCGCGCCGTCTTTGCGTTCCATTCCTCAGAAGTCCTAGCAAGGGAGAGGAACTTTCCCCGGCGACCCGCCTGGAGTACCGATAAATCTTACAAATTGTATTCTACCCGCTGTTAGTCGAGCTGAGGAATTCAGTCCGTGATCTTACCAAGAGCAACTACCGGTACCTACGGAAGCTCTTGATAGGGTAGAAGATGCGCGTCCACCGGAATTAATTACCTCCACCTCTTCCTGTTATACCCGGTACGCATCTTCAACGAGAATCCTGTGCTCACACTCAGACACAAAGCTAAAGCCCTGTATTCAAACTGCTGAAGTGGGTATCTCCATGTTTATCATCCATTATGTAGATAAGGACGTTTCAATACGCTTTGCTAGGCACTGTGCTGTTGTCAATCAGCTCTCTATAGCCTGACCTATCGACCAATAGGGAGTGGCTACGCCCATGAGGGAGACTGCTGGTCCACATCCCACGCGAAAAGGGTAGTTTTGAACTCCGGACGAAGTTAAGTTGAAGTCCCATTGGGCCGACGGGTGCTATTGCTGCATCTGTTTTTGGCAAATGATCGATAGATAGGTCACTCAGTTGATTTCCCTCGGCAAATAGTGATACGTGGCTTTTGTGCTCGTCCCGCGTCCATCTGCAAGGCCCTCCTCCCCCGGTTCTCCATATCTCGCGTGTCCGGCAGATTTAACAGACATCTCTGTATATCTGAACTGTAGTTGCAGGTTTACTGGGACAATGAGAGAACAAGAGAATAATGGACAATCAGATGCATGCTGCCCGTCGTTCCCTGATATTGAGAACTCTCTTACCACGTTTCTGCCATGTGTGGATAGAAATAAACTCAAGGCAAAACTTACAGATCGAACCTTTCACGGCCCCTTCCAAGACCTTGGATCTCTTTTTTGATGCGGAATGCGATTGAAGAGTTCGGAACATGAAACAAACACTTGATTGGTCCTCGAATACCGAGGGAAGCTGCCACACTGTGAGGTCAATTTTTGTTCTAGCCAGCTATTTTTATTTTAGAGTCTGGCCAGCATGTAGATCAGTTCTTGGATTTTCTGCGATCAAAGTGTTCCAGTTTCTTCAAGAAAACATGGTCTTGATAACCGTGAGATGGATGGGGGGATTTAATGTGATTGTGGTTTGCATCAGAGGAACATGCGTTGAAGACGTGAGGGACAGCAACAAAAGCACAAACAACCCTGAACAGTTGCGGTCCAGCAGATGCATACACACTCAGGGGGTTTCTCAAAATGCTTCTTGACCAAGACCCGACCTTGGCAGAGGTGAAAATATGATCTCACTGGTCTAGTCTTTGCGTGATATCCTCCAATCTGTCTTCCCGCATGAATCTTCTGTCCACATGCACCCGGAGCTGTTTTCAGAATAGGAAACTTGCCGAAACGCAAGATTGGAACATGCGAGAGGCTCCTGGACTTCTTGGACTCTCAGTACGCATTATGTTGTCTCCCGTGTAAGAATAACTAGGAGTGACAGGGGAAAAGTTTTGCGAAGACCTCGTCTCAAGCCCCATGTTTCGTAAGGGTCGAAATGGAAAAGCGCATCGACTGACAACGCGCACAAGTCCATCTCTTATCTTAACAACCGTCTACGGCGCAGCAAATGATCGGCTGCTGAAAGTTCGATGAAAGAACAGGAGGGTGACTTTGGCCAAGAACACCCAGTGGGGGAATGGTGTTGGGGAGACTGACGTTACCGTTGTGGTCGACGGGGCCACCACTGCCATCGAATTTCGCTGATAGTGGTCACGCGCGTCAGATAACGAGAGCACGTCTGTTGACTTGTATCAGATTCCCAATGGGGTCAAATTTTCCCATCTCATCGGGGGGCCATTGGCAAAGCCGTCCATTGACCTGTGGCTGCCGGTGAGAGATGAGCGAACTGTCCAATCATCGCTTTGACGTCGGAGGGAAAGGTAAATTAGAAAGATGTATGGGAATTAGGTTTTAGTTTTAGTGCTGCATATTCGGGGGTGGGATGGGGGCTAGAGTTGGTTTGAGATCGGCGTTCCACTAATAACTTTAGATCAAAAGGTCCTATGTCAGAAATCCTCAAGTCCCAACTAAGCACGTCTCATAATCGAATAGACCAATTCGTATTCCATGGACAGTATTGTTCTGCGAACAGGCGGTACCTCGCTTAACAGTTTGACGCCATGTTAACTGGACCGCCTATTCCAATCACATGCGAAATATAATCATTTCCTAGCTTGTATCCCTTCTCGGATCGACACTCAGTCAGCCTCGTGATGGAAACTGTTTACTGCTGGGGCCTAGAACTTTATACACGCAGAATCGGCTTCATGTCATTAGAAATGCGCCCTTGGCTGATCCTGTTTTTGCGAAGGACTTTGACTTGAACCAATGTCGTCACTTATTGACTCTGACGACTTGAACGTGTCACACCAGCCTTGGTTCAAATAGGTGATTTGAAACATGGCCAGGAATAGAGCATTCATCTTCGACGAGCAATTACCCTTGTCATCATTCTTGTCACATGGACCCAGTTGAAGTTGCAGCATAGTTGTCCAGGGCCTGCAGATCTTTGCATTGTTTATCTCACCTCCTCTAAGTAATGTCGTGTCGACAATATGGCAATCATGGCAGAGTCATTACTATTAGCGACAGCCTTTGGACACTTGCCCCAGTTGTAGCATGTTCGGTGCTTGTCGTCGCTTGGGAATTGCGGGGTAATGCCTGTACCGAGACGCGGGATGCCCTATCCATCGTGTCTTAAGAGCAGATTCAAAGCAGGTTGCACCTCAAATATTGAGGGCTAGTCTGAAGTCGGTTTGAACTGCTAGTGTTAGATTACTGCTCTTCTCTGTCGCTCGGGCTTTCAGTGGTGGAGGTTGCTCTTGGCTCATTATCGGCTCGTCCTCTGCATTTGCCTCCATTGACGTGTCCATTTCGTGCAGTCGTCCGCGTAAACTGCATCCCACAGTCGGGGCATACGGCCTTTATCGCACTGCCACTTTTCTCTCTCTGATGTCGTAGGAGATTGCTAAACGTAGAAAACTGGCGGCCATTGCAACCGTGTTCCCAGCACTGAGGTCTTCGTCTTGATGATGAGACCTCTAGATCGCTACCAGATGATTCTAGATGGCCTGGATTCAGGGTAAACGATGGATCCACTGGTGTAAGAGTAGAAGGAAGTGAAGGTCGGGCCTGTTGACCCAGCGAAAAGTACATAACTTGCGGAGTTTCCAGGCTCGCCCTTGGCAGGGAAGTTTGTGGTATTGCCTGGTTCATCTGGTAATAATCTGGGAATCTAGGTTCGGATTGATAGTTGAAGTCAGACGAAGATAGTGGAGGAGATCCTGTTGACGCCAAGAAGCTGCGAGATGTATCATAGGGCTCCGTTCCACTTTGGAGAGGGTAAGTAGATTGGCTGCTCAAAAGCTGAGGCGTTGTGGGCGCGGACTGGGACGGGACGACTGTCATGGATGGATGCGTCGGTTGGACGGATTGCATCCGTCCCTGATCCGCTGCATAAGCCATCAGTTCCGCTCTACTCTGGCTGTGCGGCCTAGAGACGTTGGGAGGATTGCGCCAGATCGGTGTTCGATCGCGTGTGGGAGAGTTGCGAGAATGCGCATTTGACGAAATTGTTGACGACCGGCGACTTAGTTCTCGAGCGTGAGGCGATTGAGGCGAGGTCATGAATATCCGTTGGTTTGGCATTTCTGGCTGGAAGGTGGTATAAGCTTCATGATGCACTCCGCCATAGGCTGTGATGGGTTAGCAAGGAATCTTAGGCCATGATATTTGTAATACCTGTCATACTGGCGAAGATGTCCGGGTTGTTGTAAGAGGGATATTGGTTGAAATGGGATTGAAAGATGGGCAAGATTTGTGCGGCCATACTATTTGCCGTCAGCTTCACTTCTGTACGCTGTTGAACAGACTTGCCTTTGCTGTGGTGGGGCTCTCAGTGAATGTGGTCCTGAAGGTAAAGACTGAGAGTTCAGGGTGGCCGCAGATCCAGAGCGCGGCTGCGAAGGCTGGCTCGTCCTGGGTTGCTGTAGCAGAGTGCTAGCAGAGTGGTGTAATACGGACCCTGATGCGCCAATCGGTGCCGAGTGCTGGACAGTCAATGAAACTTCAGATCGGGATCCGAGCCTAGATGATGGTACTTGCTGGTGCCGTGGAAGTGGAGGAAGAAGTTGTTGCTCTTGTGATTCTTCACTTTGGGGGTGTCGTATGAGAACAGATTTTGGCAAGGAGACTGCCAGTCGTTGTTTCCGCTCCTCCGTATGTGGCTCTATTTTGTCCAGTGGTCTGGAGGGCTTGCTTTGCAGGCCCAGGAGCAGTGGAGTGAAAGACCAAGATGTCCTCAGATGTGGATAGGAACAGACTAATGGAAGGGAGTCATAGCGCTTCAGGGGATTTTGGGGGCTTTTGCCGAGAATATTAGGCCAGAAATGTGGGATGTATGTAGGCGTACTCGCTAGGCGTTAGCCTGGTGGTAGTCAAAGCTGAAGCGTCTCCGGTTTGATAGAGAATATGTAATCAACATCAGGTACACAGGGATGAGGGAAACGCAAGGTATAAGAATGCCAATGACGATCGACGGCAGGTCTATAGCACTATCCAGAAAGATTAAGGGTTGGCGTTGAACAAACATCCCTAACGGTGCCGACAAGTTTCTTGATCCTTCGGGACCTAGAGGTTAAGTTCATGAAGCCCCATTCTGAGGCTGTGGAGTTTGTGATATTCTTATCCTCAACTCAAACATATGTGACTGACAAAGTTGGACTCCCACATGTGACCCGCATCAAATAGACAATGATGTGGGTACGGGGCAGGACCAGAGAGGGGCAGAATTGTGACCGGTGACCGAGTGGTAGATAGCGCTCCTGCAGAACCAGAGCAGCAGCCAATGCGCCAACGCTCCACCGTTTGGACTTATACATCGGGTCGAGTACCCAAACCATGCCCAAAAGCTTGAAGGTAGCACTCAAAGAGGCCAACCGAAGGTCATGGTCATACCTGCTGCCTGACCACTTTATTGAGACGACAGACATATGAAAGTGGGTGAATCATGGTGTGTCGATCCCGGCTCAGCCTTAAAAGTAGCCTGTAAGAACTGGGGGCATTCTGTGTGCTAGCGGGGCCAAAATGGAACTAATCTTACCTGAGGTGGCAGTACAGGCAGAGAGGGAGTGTCAGAAATGAGACGGCGGGTTACTCAGGGTACAGTGTTCTTGGCCCCCCAATGTATGGAAAAAGTACGTTGAGATATCGCCGAGATACCCACTCGGTTCTTTGGATGAAGGCTTTGCCCTACCGGAGCAAGTTGGTCATGAACACAGTTTCAGCAGAAGTTATTCGACAACCAGATTGATAGGTATACTGCGCAACCATCACCCTAAAAGACTGCATGTCGTTCGTACACACGGTGTACGATGCGACCAATACTGCACAGCATTCGAATTAACTTAGGGGCCGAATTTCGTAGGTAATCCTCTGTTGGCCAGCCACAATCACACAATCACACAATTCTCTCTACCGTTTGTGTACTGCTGACTAGTTAGCTCACAACATGGGGCAGCTTGTGTTAATCCCGATTCCTAATAGAGCTGTCGCCAGTGCTTGACTTGAGAAACAAGGTATTGGCTTGGTGTTCTCTTTGACGCCTTACTGGCTCAGCCATGAGACCTTTCGTAGCTTGTCTAGATGCTTGTCCATCTTATCCAGAAGAGGTAACAACGGAAAATCACAACTTGCTTGTGGTGTGCGTCGCCCAGAAAATCAAAATAGCTTCAAAGAGCTTGGTAAGGCAGACTCGGAGCAAGGGAGGGGCTATTTTCAGTTACCAAGTGTGGAGCCGTCGTCACAGTGTGACGCCAGTGGCGCGCGCAGACGAAACACCCCTTGATGCAAGAAATTATATTCGTTGAGCAGAGAGAGCATTCCGCATGTAGTCCTAAAGAATTGACAACAGCGCGAAACTGTGCGAAGAGACCGTGGTTCTAAATGGTTTGCCGCAGATAGACATCCCCCCACAGTAAATGTGCACTACGTCTGCGCCAGGTGGCTTTGTACAGTCTCCACATTGTTGTTTGTATCGGTGCATCAATAGCCAAGGGCCAAGCACTATGTGGGTATCCAGCAGGTACAGGTGGATAGGCAGGCGGCACAGCAAGATCTCTGAAAGTACACTGGATACCTCGACGGAGAGCTCAGGGCTCATGGTTTGATCACGTGAACTCCCCAGTAAATTTTAACCAGGACGGTTGGTGTGGCATTGCAGGTGCAGACAGCGTTTGGTCTTGCTGCTGCAGCAGCCGAGGAACCTCGACCCAGACCTGTGCCGGCGAGCCCGTCATTCGCCCGTAATCACTCCTGAGCAATGTACGAGTATTGTGATCTCCGCTCCCACTGGCGAAAGTACCTCTTGGCAAAGCTTGGAGGAAAAGAATGCATATAGCCGGGAATCAAGTTCGGCAGGCTTGGCATTGCTTGTCGATTGGTACGCAATCGGGGGGGTGTTTAGGTTCGTTAAAAGTGATATGCTGGCAAGGTGCTGTAGCTTATAGTTACCCACACAAAGTAACAGCCCTACTCTAATAAAGGGATTTTAGGGGCAGTTTCGCATTTGCTTGCAGGACTTTTCGCTTAATGGTCCGAGCGAAAGTCCTTACGGAAAGATGCATCTTGTGCGAGCGTGTGTCATAGATGTTCTCTATGTGGCGGGACAAGAGGGCTGTGCAATGATCGAGCAAGCTGAGCATGTCTTAAGACTTGGAGTCCTCGGATTGCGACTCTATTTTGCCTTGACTCAGTAGCTAAAAATCAATACTTGATGAGCATTTACTGCTTTCAGCAGCAAGTCACCGTTAATCACAAGCTGACCCTCAACCTGGAGACGACCGAGGGAGCCGAGTGCACCTAGCCTCTCATCTGCAATGACTCACTTTGGAATCTGTCACCTAAGTCTGTCGAGGCCAGGAAGAACTTGGCCCTCGAGTTCCCTGAATTGCTAATCTATTGATCTACCTGACTACGCAGAAAAAGTGAATATTAAGTTCTTCAAAATGGCGAGCGACTACAAGACTCGAGGTTCAAGGCGACACCACGCGACTTTCCTCATCGGGATGTCCGCAGGCTGGCGCACGACTCACATGACCTTGCTGGCTGATCGCCAACAGCACTTGCTCAGCCGCCAGAGTGTGAGCAACACCTCTCCTCTAGATAGACGACACTTTTTCATATGATCGTGCCACGTTGCTGCCTGCCACTTGCCAGCCGTACAACTTGACGTTCCTGCCGAGTTTGTCCGTGCCTACCTACCCCGCCCCCTCTTTGCGCGCTGTCGCCCTTGATAGAGACCCCCTGGTGGCCAACCGGTGTGCGCAGACCACTCTCAAGCAGAGTAGCAAGCCGGCGATAGCGAAGAGGCTTGACGCACACCTAGTCCCCTTGCAAAGGCTGCTTGGCTGCATAGAGATCGTTCCCTTCAGCAGCGACCGAGCATGTCGGACTTCTTGATCTCCCTCTGGGAATCAGTCTTCACACCTGGCCCTACGCCGACTCTCCTGCGTGCCACAAACGCCACCTTTAGCAGTCTACAAGTCCTGCTCTTTGTTCTGCTTCTCTCGACCCATTCCTACCACTTCCTGATCCTGTCCATCCTCTCTGGAGGCCTCTGGTGGGCGATCAACTGGTTCTCAGCCGAGGTCCTCGCCGCTAAAGAGCAGGAAGCAAAGGACAGTGCGACCGGCAAAGAGATCAGAAGCAACAATAGTCCAGGCGATGCAAGGAGGGGCTTGAGCAGGAAGAGTCCGGAGCAAGGAGGAAGCGATACTGAGACAGAGCAGGATGACATCCCGCGACCGGTGGGAGCAACTGGCGCACATCCAGCAGGATCAAGATCAGAGCGACACAGGCTGTCTTCGGCACCAGCGCCGCCTCCCACTCCGGCACAGCAGACTGTTCCACAACCGAAGCATTCTCCATCATCATTGCTTGAACCCAGAGCACCCAGTTCTCTTGGCAATTCTGATCTGTTGAAGCGAAAGAAGAGCGTGGGGGAGAGCAGCGGGTATGTGAGTACTGACAGCGAGTGGGAGAAAGTGAGCGAGAATGAGGGCAGTTGAGGGTAGAAGTAGTAGAGACTGCCCTTAGTCAAAGTCTTGATGAGTCATGTCGGAAGTCTATGTTTATTTCCATATCTTGTTTTGGTGTTTGTGCAACAATCAACAGGATAGATATGTACGTTGCCTATGGAAGAACTCTGAAGTGGACGCATTAACGAATCTACTATTCCAAGTGCTTTTCAATTGAAACTGTAGCAGATATCGGCCTCTTAATCACGAATTCCTTAATTTTCTGTAAAAAAAGAGGAAAATCCTTGGAGTCGGTTTGGCTCAACTACTGTGATTTTTGCAGGTCCCTAAACTGTCAGATCTGCCGAATGGTCATGTTTGGCATTTTGTCCATTTGGTCATCCATCTAAGATAGCCACATGATATATATGTAGGGGCTGGCTAACTTCACAGAGTTCCATTTTGCTTTCCCTTCCGTCGTCTTCTGATACCTTTGTTGCACCGCTGTGGTCTAAAAGTAATATCCCATACAAGCTGAATTTTTCTTTAAAAGAATAACAAGAAACAAGCAGTCAGACTTGATCAAGAGCATACACTGGTCTGACTCTAACTAGGGCCGAGGTCCGACGGTCATTGTAGGTTGTGAACACCACCACGACCGTCAAATGCACAATGCCCGAAACAAGTCTAGTGAGATAGGGATGCAGCAGGGAACCGAGGTGGGGAATTAATAGTCATGGATTGTCGTGGACTTCGTTGCTGCGTCAGGTAGTGAGTTGGTCGGCTAAACGCGGCCATCGAAGGACTGCTTTCGAGAAGCACGGTTGAAGAGGTTGGGGAGGAAATGCTGAGTTATTGAAACATAAATGATCATGAAAACGGCGGCTGATGTGGCGGCTCGGAAACAGGGGCGCTGGTTGGATGAATAGCAGGCAATGTGACATGAACTGAGAAGGCCACAGTCTCCGTTAGATCCGGAATTCTCCTCAAGGAATATTTCTCTCCGTCAACTCGTCTGTGTCTCTTCACTCATCAATCCATTCGCTAAGAAAGGGGTTGAAGATCTCATCATCCTCTTCCGCGATGTCTTTTTCAGTCACATATAAGTCAAGGGCATTCATCATCTGGATTGCCTCGCCTGATTCTCTGAGCCATTCGGCGTCGATGCGCTCAGTGTCCCAGACGGTGTCATCGATAAGGAGGCCACCGGCATAGAACAGTTCTAGATGAAGGTTGCGTCGCATGCTGGTGACAGCCGTGGCCCAGGTGTCTTCAAGAAGCTGTGCCCAGGCAATAGACAAGCTTTTGAGGGATGGCTGGCGCTGCAGTGCCTCAGTCAGGGAATCCGCACTATCAATGGTGACGAATTCGACCTCCAGTTTGGCAAGCTTTGGCCAGCTGATGTTGCCCAGGATGTCGTCTAGTTTGGCAATGGGAGGTCCTCGCTCATGGAAGCTAATGTAGAGCTGTTCAAGTTCTGTAGCTGCGGCAAGAACCCTACCGATATTCGAGCCATTGAATTGTTCATATACAGGATGTGCGGAGAGCCCACATTCTTCCTCGTCCTCGTAGTTCATGCGAAAGGTCAATTTGAGATGCTTGAGGGATGCAAAGGCTCTTTCAATCTTGGGGATCGTCGCGGGATTGAGAAAAAACCGCGGATCCAACACCTTGGCTTGGAGCCGTGTTAAGCCAGTGACCGGCTCCTGCTGAATGCACAAAAGCTGCTCGAGTTGTTGGAGCTGTCCGGCCGTGAAGTTGGCGCTGGATTCCAGAAGCAAGAGATTGCCGATGTCGAAATCGTTCACAAACTGCTGTGGCAGGTGGTGCGTGCACCTTGCCACGTTGACCAGGAGTACTTCCTTCAAGTGAGGAAATGCCTTGGCACACTGGGAGATCGCGTCCTGGAAGAGTTTCGACTTGATGAGCTCTCTCTGCGCGGAGTAAAGGTAACAGTAACGTTCGTATTTCTCCTCGGCCTCGGTTTCCCATTTGGCTAGGTTGCGTTCGTACAGACGACGAGTCCGTCCTGAAGCATTGGTTGCTGGAGGGGTAGGACGATCGTCATTTATTAGAGGAAGTGCACAGAACCAGTGAATGCAGCCAGGTGGCAGGAGAAGACTGCCTTCGAACACGAGAGACTGGACATGTTGTCTCAAAACAGGATGCTCCACGAAGGCATTCAGTCGTTCAATAGAACTTCTGGACGCATGGAAGCAAACGCTTGGGGCGAGGTATTCAGCTCCTACAGTCGCATACTTTCGGCCCGCCAACCGAAGAGTCGCGATATCTGACAGAGACTCCAGCCGCTTGAAGATATGGTGCAAGATCTCTGGAGCACAACGATCCATGACTGCCGAAACAAACCGCGATGGCTTGACAAGTGAATCCAAGTAGTCAGAGATCGGCAAGTCTGAAGTTATTTGACGACGGAGGGGCAAGGCGTTGGGCGAGAACGCGCTTGACCAAGCTGCGTAAAGTGCAACCATGCCTTGGCAGCGAAGATCATCGTTGCCCCGCGAAACGGTTAGACTAGCCGTGCGGAAGCTAATCCTATATAGATTTAGCGGCATATTAACCGCGCTTGTACCACCCGCCACTTTCGCCCACCTCAGGTTCAAGTCCGATGGAGGCCGTGTGAGTAGTGCACGGCTGAAGAAGCTCGACTGCGGCTCAGGGTCACCCCACGCGGGCTCTGGGCCAACAATATCACCTCAGTCGGACTGAATTGTGCAAGTGACTGATGGCGCAGGCGGCTAGCGACGGAGGCACGCGTCTCCCGACCGCCGGCATGGTGCCAGACAAACAAAAGGATGAAGTAGGAGAAAGCGAGATGGCGGCAGGCAGATTGCCGTCGGCACTCCTGTCACGGCACATGGATGGCAAGCAGCAGAAAGAGTGGGCCGCGATCGCAGAACGCAAGACTCCTCTGCACTTATTAGACTTGCCAGAGGACATTCTACAGGCCATCATAAGAGTGGTAACGCACACAAATGACCTGACAGCGCTTGCATTAAGCCACTCAGCTCTGCACGAGCTTGTGATCCCCCATATTTACTCGCGATTCGATATTGTCTGGCCGGAATCAAATGCCCACGTGGAAAGCCGCGTTGGCGTTGACGCTCTCACTTACGGCTTGGCAACGCTGGTGATGGCACCGGATGTCTATGGCGAGACGCCATATCAGCCCCAAGATGCGGGTACTGGGCGGCCATCGCACGCGTGTCGCAAGATTCGCAGAGGTAATGACTTCGCCCAGTACACCAAGAAGTTCAGTCTTGGCAATGGACCACCAGAATGGGTGCAAGAGTATCTCATCACCAAAGAGGTGGGCAAGATGCTGGGCACTCTTGTTGCCTTAGCAGTTGGACGGATGCGAAATCTGGAGACTTTCATTTGGGATATGCCGACCGGAGTGCTCAGAGACGTCTGGCTGGCACTTGGCTCGCTAAGCAATCGCAACGATGGCAAAGATTGTCGACTAGAGAAGGTATGGGTTCGGTGGCATGATAATGCCGACCAAGGACCGCCTCCATCGCCACCGCTTCCTGTGGGACACGACCCGCCTCCTCACCAGGTGGCCAACATCCCTACCATCCTCAATGGGTCGGCCCAGGCCTTGTTTCAAATTCCACCCTACCCTTGTGTTGAGTTTCCAACATTCTCGATTCTGCCGCCCCTCAAAAGCCTGACTGTGCTGGATATCGATGAGCTGTCTTATGCGGAAGAGATGAGTGTCTTGATCGAAAGATCGCTCCCAATCCTACGTGAACTCCGAGTCGGCATAGGCCGACAAGCGCAGAACTACAAGTGGACAAGGCCTCCAGAAGACAGCAACGTCGCTGTGCCTCCGACCACGGCGTCGAACGGACCGAACATGAGCCCACCAGGTGGCGTGCTCGGCATCATCTTTGGCAGGTTCTGTCAAGCGCTACCAGCGCAAGCTATGGCGGCGCGTACGACAGTCCATGCAGATGTGGTGCTTGACAAATTGGCCCCTGAGGCTGAAGTAGCTGAAGCTCAAGATCAAGATCAAGGCCAAGACCAAAACAATGCTGATGAGCACGATCAAAATGTGGAAAGCTCGGATCTGTCACAATTGAGTCGTCTCCTCTCCGAGACGACACTGAGTGATGATGTATCGTCAGCACCAACCCCCATATGCGTCTCTAAGCGTGGACATCACAAGCAGGAGACTCCATCAGGGCCTTCTAAATTCACCAAAGGTGGCACTGCATCTGGATCATCCAAACCAAGCAGCAGACAGCTTCAATTAGAAGCCCTCGAACTCGAAAGAGTTGACATATCTATCTACACCATCGCAAGGGCGATCGACTGGTCGCGATTGAGACAGGTCACCATTCTGGGATGCCGCAATCAAGACACGCTATGGATGGAACTACGCAAGAAATTCACACCCATTGCTAAGCTTCGCACCCCATTGTTGGCATCGAGGTCTCTTTCAACCAACCTAAGCAGCGTGTTAGCGCCCTCAAGGAATTGTACACCGACATCACGATCGGTCCCGGCTGAAGACTATCCTCTCAAGTTGCAACGGCTACACACAGACTGTGTTTCACAGGCCTTGATCAGCTTCATCAAAGACACACTTGCGCCCGATACTTTGGAATGGCTGTTCCTGCAGGAGTGCTCAAGCTACATCTCGAATATTTCCATGGACACCCTGTACAAGAGTGCCATCCGGCGACACCGTGGCAGTCTCAAGAAGTTGCTCATTGACAGCGAGGTTCGCAAAGACAATGGCTCGATTGCAGGGAGCTGGAAAAAATGGGTCTGCAGTCGAGACTTGTTGACTGCAATCACCAGCGGCAAGATGCAACTTCGTGAACTGGGTATGTCCATTGACTACCAAGATTGGCATTTCTTCCTGCAGAGACTGCCTAATGCTACGGCGCTGAGGTCGTTGCACATCGCCCACATCGCAGAGCACGTGCATGACACAGTTGACTCAAGGGAGACAGCGCTTCAAGTGCTTGATATCGTCACGTTGAAGCCAGAAATGGAGCTCTGCTACCTCGGTGTTCAGCGCCAATGCTTCGAAGTGGTGGAATACCCCACCGGGCAACGGGCAAGGACGCAGACGGATGCAGCTTCGATTATCCCAGACGTCGATGATAGTGTGGCCTCAGAGGAGAACGCCGACGAACAAGTGGCCGATGATGACTTTGATTTCGAGGTTGAGTCGGATGACGGCCCCCCAACAGACGATGAAGGTGTGAACGCACCAGCCAAGCCGTCTTTCAGATTGCGGGAGATCTTATTCTACGATGATAAAGTGTCGATCTTCAAGGCTAGGCATGGTCGACTGTAAGTCAAGAGCCTTTGTGTATACAAAGGGAATGGGACAGCTGTTCGACCAGGGGAGGTGGCAAATGCGCGGTGGAGGAGGGTATTGATAGTACTGGTAATCAGACAGATTTGAATGACCAACGTGCAGAATGGTGCATGACTCGCTGGATGAGCGACTGACCAATGTAGAACAGAGTACACTCCTCGGAACATCGAGGATGATTGAAAGTGATTTTGGCCAATACTCGTGATTCGAGTGGCTGAATGCGGTGATGCCATATTAATTTTATCATAAAACCAACGCCACCAAAGTTCATCAGCTCAATTTCATCAACTCAATTTATAATATTAATCCAGTTCAAAGTCCAGTCTTCTCTTCCATCTCGGTGAGCTCCACTACCGCCTTCACAATGCGCCCCTCTCTCTTCCGCCTCGCTCAGCCCGCCACTGCCCCTCTGAACCTCAAGCCAAACTCCTCCCGTAGTCCGCCAATTGACATCCTACCGCCCATTCCACTCTACCGAGCCCTCCTCCGCCTGCACCGTAAGGCTTTGACACCTGAAGAACGTGTGTTTGGCGATACGTACCTCAAATCAGAGTTCCATCGACATAAATCTATTGAAAACCCACTGCACATCGTCGGCTTTCTGACTGAGTGGACAAAGTATGGACAAATGGTGGCGGACAAGATGAACGCGGCTGAAGCGAGGAACAGCGAGCCGCACGCGGGAGCAAATGGCACAAAAGAGTATGTGGAGGATCTGACAGGCCCAGGCCAGAGAAATGAGGTGCTTGGGCGCGACGACAAAGGTGGTGGCTGGGCAAGAGGCCACGGGGAGTGGGGCATGGAGAACCTGGTAGACAAGATGAGCGATCAGCAGATTGGCCAGGTGCATGAGTTGTGGGAGGCTATTCGGAAAAGAGCCCGTGAGAGCGTGGATGAAGAGGATTTGGTCAGGCAGGCCCAGGTCGAGCAGTACAGTGGCGACAAGAAGAAGCCTTGAATTCAAAACGCCTGATGGATTTATTCTCATAATGAGTGTACTGGGTGATACAGTGATGACGACGTCAGGCAGTCAGCCAGCAGGAGCGGCATGATCACGAGAGCGAGGCGATTATCTGTGACTGAAGGCTTGTGACACTACCGGTGGCAGCCACAACGGGCTATCACATTTCAACCGCGCTCGTCATTAACCCGACACAACCATCGAGTCAACAAACGAACAAAGCCGATATCATCGGAGGCCTGTGCTATCAAACGGCGCCTGTCAATACAACAACGAGTGCACATCCCAAGCCAGCCACGATGTGTACATGCTTCTGCCTAAGCAAACATACCACTACAATTTAAACACACAAGCTATTACCGGTCAATGGAAATGTGCCATGTTGCCGCCTTCAAATGCAGCCGCTGCAACCACCGCTTTCTCACCTTAGCCCGGCCCTGCCTCCCTGGCATCAACTTTCGAACCGCTCCTGTGGGCCACTCATTCTCCCGCCCACGGAACGCCCTTGGCGGTACGCTCTGGCATCTCACTCCGCCGGGCACCTGTCCAGACTGTGATTTCAAGGGAAGATATAACGGAGACAACACTAGGCTGTACCTGGGTAAAAGCAGAGCGGGGGAGAGGTGTGGAAGACGGGGCATGTGGGCAGATTTTGGGAATGGCTATATGGGAAATGCCACATCTACAGGCTTGGGAGGTGCTGTTGGGGATTTCGGTGGAGCATATGGTTGTTCAGTGCCCGGATATATGGCTGTGAGAGGCCGCGGTGGCTATAGCTACAATGGGAGGTGTGTGGGCGACCCATACGTGAGAAGGTCAGGGTGCTTAGGACTGGGGTGTTTTGGATTTTGAATACAGCATCTGTTCTGATGCTTTCGGTGCCTATCTCGCCTGGAGGTATCTTCAATCATCTGGGCATGATTTCTAGAGCTAGTTTCAATAACAGTGGAGACTCCTCCTCAACACACGGCTGAATGGCTTATCAAAGAGGAAGTTGCAGGAAGACAGATGAGAAAGACGTTCTAGCACGTAACGTAGATCACCATCGAGTGGGCCACTTCACCAACCCACCAACTTCAACACGTTTTTTCTCCACCATACATCTAAATGCGTTCAACAAGAAGGGAGAGTCCAATTGGTCCTTAAAGCTATAGAAGAAGGCTAAATGACGTCTATAGGAGAAGGAGAATAGTGAAGTGGCCCACTCGTTGGTGTGGCCCACTCGATGGTGAGGTACCGGAACGTTAACGTCAGGTCGAACAACATAACCCAACTTAGTTAATAACTTACTTCAAGACCGAAAAAGCATGATCAGAGTTTGATAAATAACGGAATTATTCGCCGCGCGCCGAGAACTCGGAGAATCACGCCATCCCCACGCGATTGTGCATCAGTCGAACGACCGTTTCAATGCGAAGACATCCTGCATCACGATGAAATCTCGATAGCGGGTCTTTTTAAGACCCGATAAGAATCCGGTATCGGCTCCCCTTCTGTCCATATTTCGTGTGATCTGTTCCATGAGTCTTGCAGTTGTCGTGAACCCAACTACTAAATACAAGGTATAAGCGCAAAATATGGCACCAGCTGTCGTCGAAACACTGCCTGCGGCTCCCCATGAGCTGTCCACTAAGGCAGGAAACGTGAAGTCAGCAGTAGACACCTCCGTCTTTCCCGATGGCATCAAAACATCTGGCCAACTAGATCCCATCTACGAGAAAATCCAGCCTTACTCCGACTTCCCCAAGCAAATCTCCGGTCCAACCCAGTGGCACCCTTCTGACTATGAAGGTCATCCGGAGCAGTGGTCGCACTCCTTCTCCGCCGAAGAGATAGCTGACCTGTCTCGCGCCGCCGACGAGTTCATCGCCGTGGGTGAGCCGCTGACTGGCATCAGCCCCTCCAACTTCAAGCTGTCACCCTGGTTCGTGAGCTCGATCCGGGCCATGCGCAACGAGCTCCTAAATGGGAAAGGCTTCATCCTTTATCGCGGCTTCCCCGTGCAGGAATGGGGCAACCACAAATCTGGCGTCGCCTATTTCGGGCTGGGCTCCTACCTTGGCTACCCTGTCTCCCAAAATTCCCGTGGCCATATCCTCGGCCACGTCAAAGATCTCGGCGAGGACAGTTCGCAAATCGACAAGGTGCGCATCTACCGCACCAACGCCCGGCAGTTCTTCCACGCCGACGACTGCGACATTGTCGGCCTGCTGTGCATCGCCCGCAGCATGGAGGGCGGCGAATCCGACGTAGCCAACGTACACCAAGTCTGGAACATCCTGCAAGCTGAGCGGCCCGACATCGCTGAGCTCTTCACCAAGCCAGTCTGGTACTTTGACCGCAAGGGCGAGGTGTCCAAAGGCCAGCAGGAGTGGATCCGCTGCTCCGTCTTCTACTTCGAAACCCCCGCCGAGGGCAAGGAGCAGCGTCTTTACTGCAAATTCGACCCTTACTATGTCCGCAGCCTCACCCGCTTCAGTGATAAAGGTCTCATTCCCCCGCTTTCCCCCGAGCAACGGGAAGCTGTCGAATATCTCGAAGCCGTCTGCAACCGTGTCAAACTCCACATGATTCTCCAAGTCGGTGACATCCAGTTTCTCTCTAATGCTCATATCCTCCACGCCCGCACCGCATACAAGGATTGGGCCCCCGGTACCGTGGATGATAATGGCAAGGAACGTCCCCGCAGGCACTTGATGAGACTCTGGCTGGCCACCCCAGAAGACGAGGGTGGCTGGCGCTTGCCCTTTGCTGATTCTAATGAGAAGAAGCGCGGTGGTATTCAGGTCGATGACAACCCGCCTGTCGCCAGGCTAGATGCCGATTAGATTAGAAACTAATCAATCACAACCTCCTCCTCCCCGCCTTTTTTAAACAAAAAAACGCATAGTTAGCCGGTATGAAAAGGGAGTATTTTTGTTGTGATCTAATGACCTTTATTCCTTGTTTACTATGCAAAATCAGAAAATGTAAGCCTGGAGAACCAAAGAAAGACAAAACCAGGCGGTGTAAGGCTACAGCATTCTGCCTAACAGCGTAATACGGTAAAAAGAATCGAGAGCATCATTTATTTGCATCTCACATCTAATTATGTGCGAATGTATGCGTGTGCATGTCAGATTGATTCTGTCTCTAGAAGAACATCTCAAGAAGCAACCTTCCAATTCCCGCCAGGTCCAACTTCCAAGACGCCCTCTTTGGCCATCCCGCTCATAAACTCCTTGAGTTCGTCATTATTGAATGGAAACCCCCCCGGTACCACCATGCCCAGCATCATGGATATCCGCGGCAGTTGCATGGCGCCGGCATTGGTCAGCATGCTGACGATGAATTGGTGGTACATGGCCATTTTCTGCTTACGTTCCTCCTCCTCGGCCTGCTTTGCGGCTTGTGCCGCGGCGGCTTCCGCGGCGGCTGCCATGGCCGCGGAATCGGTATGCATCGTGGTGGTGGTCGTAGTGGTGGAGGCAGCTGCAGCAGCGCCGGCAGTATTTTGATTCTTGGACATGGCCACGTCGTCTTTAGAGTCGACGAGGCGAGGGAGTTCTTCGAGAACAGTAAAGGCGTCGCTGGACGGAGATGTCTCGGTGAGGACACGCTTTGAGACCCAGAAGATACAGGCCGAGCGCACGAGAGTGGGGGACATGGATAGTTGTGAGGAGAGCTCGGTGACTGTGCGCGGCGTCGTGGATGCATTGTCGAAGGCGTAGATGATAGTGGCTTGGTAAGGAAGCACTTCGTCGGCGAAGACCCGGTCGGCGAATTGCAGCTCGATCTCCACATGGCCGACTGCGGGCGCCCATGTGAGCTTCCGGGAGTTTTTGAGTGCTTCAAATCCTGCCTCGTATTCCTGCTGCTGTTTCCTGATGATGTGAGGCAAGCTGAAGGCTTGGTCAGGTAATGAAGGCCAGAACAGCCGTGACAGAATCTTAGCGTCCAGCTCTGGCTCTCGTGTAGAAGAAGGGGTGTGCTTGCGAGAAGCAGACTGGCGGTCTACCTTGATTGCTTCGTTAACTTTACTAGAGTCAAGCACATCTCTTAGCATGACCTCGCAGCCTTGCAATGCAGAATCGCCGAGCACGGATTCTAGGTGGTCAATAATGCTGATTTCGAGATCGAAGCTGACCTTGTTCTTCAGTAGGCGCTCGGCCAGGGCTGTCTGAAGCTCTTTAATAAAGACTTCTTTAGAGTCAAACATGGATGTCAGGCTTTTAACCACGTCTGTATGCTGTGACTTCATGTAGTCAGGTGCTGCATCAACAGGGTCTGGTAGCCAATCCATGTTGTCCCAGTCTAACTCATCGTCTGCTACCGTAGCCTCCGCCTCAGACCTGTTCATGAGTTCAGTGGCTAATTCAGAGAGCACATTGCCGGCGGGGGAGGAGCTCGAGCTGTCCTCGCTCTCTGCGGGATCACTGAGCAAGCCATTGACGACGACTTTGACTGTGTCGTCTCGTTCGCGCAGATAGCGTCGAATGGGCTTGGCTACACGATCAAGCAAGACGCCCTTTGGCTCCAGCTGTCTGAATGCTCGAATGATCAATATGTAAGATCGTAGAATCTTCACAGTAGAGGCTGCCGGGTGCAGGAGCCTTTTCGTCAGGGTCTTAATGAAGTGGTTGGCCAGGTAGCTCCGTGTAGCTGGACTAGTTATAAAGTGTCGTAAGTCCTCAATCCCGTAGCTGGCGGCCTCAAGGTTGTCGATCATGTCATAAAGCTCTTCAACTCGCAATTCTCCCAGCCTGGTGAGTGCAATTTCTTCCCATTTCAGTGTGTCACTTGGTGCTGGTGATCGTGCTTCTCCATCAAGGGTACTCAAGGTAAAGTTGATCAATCCAGCAAATACATACCGGACCCAAAATCCGAGGTGACGAATAACGTCGGCACGGTAGCACCTTCGGTACGCCCATTGAACATACTCGGGAAGGAGGCCATACATCACTTCGGCTATGAGTCGTTTCATCTTGTCAAGTCCAAGTCGCCCTTGCCGGGCAGTTACAAGCTTCCATACCGAGGATTTGGCCCATTGATGTTGTTGTGCGGCCACGTCTTCTTGGGACGGTGAGTGAGCAAGACATTCTTTCGGACAATCTCGAAGTGGAAGTTGAAATGCAGGCTCGCCAATACCAACGCCATAGATAAAATGATCTAACTCGATACCGAGGCAGGCTTTGAGGTGACGCCTGATGTTCTCCTTGATAGCGGCAGTGTTTAGTTCCTTGTCAAGCAATGCGGATCGACTACCCTTCGCACGAGAAATGGACGGCTGTGAGAAAACAGAATTGAAGGCTGCAGCCAGAGAGGGTGGCTGAGCTACATGCGCCATGGTAGCATCAATCGCATACTTGAGTCTATGTCAGCATGCTAGGTACTGTTATGATTCTTTAAGAACCAGGCACGGCACTGACATCCACCACTCTCGAGAAGACGCGCCTAACTGAGGCGCGTATCATTGCAACAAGAAAACCTGCCAAGCCCGCCACCCCACTATGTGCGACTCCAAAAAGGAGCATACAAAACACACAGGCTGTAAGATCACGAGCAATGTTGTCAAATTAACTTGGGCAGCTGGGTAGTCTAATCGTTCAGTGGTATTGAGATGCCTTTCTAGTTGTGCATAATCTCCTGTTGCTGCCACTGCTGCTTCTTCTGTTGATCTCTTTCGATGGCATCCAAATAGAAGTTGCTATTTGTCCAAACGCCTCACGTTGCTGTTACATAATCTCAGGATAAGTCGAGTTTGGACCGGCCCCCTGCCCTTCATTGACCTGCGCCTGCTCCTGCGCTTCCACCTCGAAGCCAGTCTGTGCCAGCGCCGTGAAATCTGAATAGCCGTTCGAGGTGGCTCCACTAAACTCATCATAGCCAGGATTCGGGTTGAATGTGATTGTTGGGATTGACAAGTCAAAGAAGCCGTCAAACATATTGTCCAGATCCGTGAACATCTGGTTGTCATATGCTGGTGTGACTCCAAATTTGTCAAAGTCGGTTGCAAGTGTTGTTGACACAGGAAGCAGGGCATCGTTAGCATGTGTTGGGGGACTAGTGAGAGAAATGGACCCAGGTGTTGCCCCAGTGTATGTCCCTGGCGCGCTTGTTGTTGTTACTGGTGCTGTGGCGCTAGCACTAGAGAGTGTGGGACCACTCGATGTCGCATGGGTCACCGCTGCATCAGAGAGCAGATGCAATGCGTTGCCACCTTGGGCATTATTCCTCTCATTCCCCTTGGGCTTTCTTTCAAACGGCCCATATTTGCAGGCCATGGTCTCGGTGTCCATAGCTTTGGCAGAGCCTTCAATGTCGCTTCGGCGGAAACCCGCAGGATTCTGCATACTACTTAAAGCCTTCCGGCCTAGCTGAGCCATTCCATGGGCCGTCCACCAGTATGTCGACAGATTTTCTAGCATCTCACACCTCACTGTTAATGCGCTCTGGATTTGATCGGGATCATTGTGGTAATGGTGGTCTCGAAGTCGTCGATATACGACTGTCAAAGACAGAGAAACGGCGTATGGGACGAGCGGAAGGGGTGGAATGTACATGTACTGATCACGAGGATTGGAGAGCAATGACTCGATTCGATCGGAGGCCGTGATGCGACGATTGTAGGAGACAGTGTTCGGGCTGCTGTTGCGGCATGAGAGAATGGCAATTACATTATAGCATAGCTCAAGTAATGTCAGATGAGAGTCGTAGTGAAAGTTGTCGGTGTCGACGCCTTCCAAAAGAGACTGCCAGGAAGGAAAATCTGTTTCACAACCTGTTGCATCTGCATCACAAGCAGGCCGGTAGTAGTCGATAATTTTATCGAGCAGATCACCCAGTCGTATCCAGACTGTGATGGCGGCAGATTTTGGATTATCTTCTAATGGCGGCCTTGCAATGTCAATGTCTCGATCTGCAATCATGATAGGGCGGCCTCCTATACAAGCATTGATTTTATCAAGAGTCCAGATGGTCCACCATAGCATGCTGTATTGATCTTTGGTCGTCCTTCCTGAGGTGTGAATGTGTAAGCCCGACGTCCATGCATCGTGAATGGCATGTGAGAGATGCAGTGATGACTCCTCAATACCACCAGGACCGTCATTATGCAAATGCATCAACGTGAGAATCTGAATCTTCGTGACACGATCAATCTCCAGGTCTGCCTTCATGGCAGCCTCAAGACCAGTATGTAGGCTGCGAGCAAAAGGAATGGGATCAAGCAAAGGCCCGTTCTCGTAGAGTCGAAGAAAACCAGAGACCTCTGGGATCTTGCAAGTGACAAGGCAAACGGCCTGGATAAGGAAGATAGAGGCCCGTCCTGCAGTGTAGTCCTGGAGCAGCTTACCACCGTCCAGCACTGGCAGAATTCCGTCAATGCAGGCAATATAAGTCGTGATCAAGGCATCTTGGGTTGCTTTAGGCAGGACTCTAAAGGCGCCAACAGATTGCAAATAGTTGCGATAGTGAGCGGGCAGGGTCCGTCTGCCGCCTTCACCTTTGCCGTACTTTTCCACATTAGTCGGTGTCTTTTCTCCGGATTTTGGCACTGGAGGTGGTCGGTCTTCGAAGTGCGCGTTGATGATCTCATCATTTGCGATATTTGGGCCTTTCTGACGCTCGACCCAGGTTCCTATGCGACTGATGCGCGGGGAGCCCTTTGACCTGGAAGAGAGATCTGCAAGTATAGACTCCGGATTGGTGTCGCCAACAAATCGGATCGGTTCCTTGTGCACCAGATTTGGTAGTACTCTTTCAAGGCCGTCGACTTCTGCTTGTTGATCTGGTGGTCGTGTAAAGGTGTGGTGACATCTCTTCTTCTTCCTGAAAGGAAACGAAGATCAGTCACTGCCAACCAAGACATGGTCGGCAGTCTGGTGCTCGACAGGACAGAGATCAACTTACTTCTGACAAGCAATGCAAGCCCGTGCGGCCCTTTTGCGACTGGCAAAGGCGGCGGTATCGGCCTCCCAAACTACTTGCATGACGATGAAAGGAGGCTGATGTCAAATGGATGGGATGGCGGGACGGTCCTCGAAATGGAAGAGGTACCGCTCTGTTGAAATATTTGGCTTTTTTGATACACATTGATGCCAAGATGTCACGTGGACGACTTCTTGCTGTTACCGGTACTATAAAAAGATTTTCAACTCTGTGTTGGTAATTCTGTAGATAAGGAGTTGATATGCTATGGCTAGAATTTATTGTTACGCTTGCTAGTGCTACATCTGCCCTTCCGTGCTCGCGTCAATGCCCCATTTGCCGACCTCGAGCATTGCGGGTTCGCCACCGGCCGCCAAGATGCCTTTCCCTTCTCCCACGAGACCCTCTAGGCATTTCCAAGGATCTTTGCCACCGCCATGTCTTAAGACTTCGTCTCTGAAACGCTCGCCCGCAGCGCGGTCAACAGCGCCAGCTTCGCGTCCGTCTCGAAAAACTGCTCTCCAGACTTGGCGGGCAATGGCTCGATCAAACAGATAGGCGTAATATGTGGAGCCATAGCCGTAGAGATGGCCAAAAAATCCTTGCCACGCGGTCTCAGCTGGTTCTCTGCAGCTAGCATGCTGGTTCCAAACCCCATGGTATGCGGTCGTCGAGTTGTACCTACCACTATGTAATTCAGTCATCGGACCATTAGTGTGGTAGACTTGATCGAGCATGGCCATGAGGATTTGGTTCTCATTTTCCCAACCGCCAGACATCTCAGCTCGAGCTTTGGCTTCATCTTTCAAGGCCTGGATGAGTTCGTCGGGAATCAGAGTGTTTGTCTGCCAATGACGAGCGAACAGCTTTAGAACATTGGGATCCATCGCAAAGTACTCCATGAGGATAGAGGGCAGCTCGGCAAAGTCAGTCGCACACCTTGTGCCTGCAATTCCCTGCAGAGACGTGCGTCCAAGGAAACTGTGCACAGCATGTCCCATTTCATGAAACAGCGTGACTACACTCGAAATGGAGAGTAGGGCAGGCTGTGACGATGATCCATGTCCATCAGGGAAGTCACAGACCAATGCGATGATCGGGATCTGGAAATGATGAACACGTCCGGTGGCATTATCTGTCTCGGTGAGGACGGCCATCCCGTTGTTCAGTGGTCGCCCATGGGCTACATCTTCCTTGATTTCTTCTTCAGATATCTCTCGAGAACAGACCAGAGTAAAGTGGGCAGGATTTGGAGGTTTGCCAGGTCGGGAGAAAAGGTCACAGTACATGATTGCAATGTGTCTGTTGTCCTTGTCATACACGTCAAGACGCCGAACTTCGGGAGCCCACGTCTCTCCAAGCTGGGTTTCCTTGGGGACAAGACGCAAGCCGTATAGGGTCTCAAAGAGGCTTGACAGGCCCTGCATGACATGGCCTAGCGCAAAGTAAGACCGAGCACTGTCGTAGAGTCGGGACTTGGACAGTGTGAAGGAGGTGCGTGGTCGTGTCTGGTAAAGCTTGGCAAGCAAATAGGCATGATCCCAGGGGTACATTTCGTGCGCGTCTTTGTCGAGTTTCATTTTCGTCTCGAGAAGCTGGGCAATTTCTGCGCGTACTTGGCTCTTGTTGCTCTTCAGGAGCGACTCGAGAAAATTGCTAACGGCCTTGGGAGTTAGGGCCATCTTGTCAGCGAGAGTCATTTCGGCATAGCTGGAATGTCCCGTCAGTCGTGCCAGTTGAGCACGCTTCATGAGCAATCTTTCAAGCTTATCAATTGTCCTCTTAGATGCTGTTCTTTCCGCGACGTAAAGCTCTCTTCTCAAGCCAGAATCATGAGCACCCTGCATAATCATGCGAGATAGTGAGCTGTAGATGGGTACGGGAGTGTTCCTCCATCTCGAAGTGCTTCTCACGTACGTGGGATCTACTCCATTAAGCTTGTCCTGAGGAACTGATATCTGGCCACGGGCGG
Organism: Chaetothyriales sp. CBS 134916; assembly: GCA_003709845.1. NCBI lineage: Eukaryota > Fungi > Ascomycota > Eurotiomycetes > Chaetothyriales > Domatiomycetaceae > Domatiomyces > Domatiomyces globalis. The sequence continues at coordinate 32,708 of QQXO01000104.1, read as the reverse complement.
GCCCCATCTCGCTGGTGAAGTCAGTGCCAGCTTGTGCAATCTCATTGGACAGCGTGACAAATTCGTCCCTTTGCTTCCCGGGGAGATCAATACCTGACTTCGCAAAGTCTTTCATAAGGATCTTGGCTACAATCTCTTCTTCAGCGTTCCATTGGCTCCTAATTTCTGGTGTGTTCCAAGCTTTCTGTAACTGGCTATTCAAACCAGTCGTAGTATTCAGTTCGTTCATGTACTGGAACATCATCGAATAGGACGCATGAGCAGCACCCGCCATTTTGGAATCTGGATGATTGCTTCGTATGAAGTCGGAGAGGTCGATGACGCGACAGAGCAGGTCAGATAGCCGATCTAGGTCTTTGGGGATGGCTACATATTCTTCCTCGCTTGATGCTCGCAGTGCCCTGTCGACAAGCTTTCGACATTGCGCAAGCGAGGTTTCGGCAAACGCTTGAAAGCCGCTGGCAGTTGCCAAATACTTATTGCCAATCAGACCTGAAGCGTTCTTGGAGCTCTTTGAGAAGTCTCGCCAGAAATCTTGTTTATTGAACACATCGCGTAACAACTGAGAGTCGGTAGCTGCGCTCCTGCCACCGACAACATGCGCATCTTCGTATCGAGAGTCTGCGGCGAAGACTGTTGCAGTGGATTGGTGGCGAGTTTGCCTCTGAAGACATCTTCCGCAGGTCCATGTCGATGGCGATAACCGCCAAAGCGCCTTTTGCATTCCTTCTCCGATGCTTGTAATAGCTGGCCCGTTTAATGCCACTTTGAAGTCGCGATGCCAGAAACTTGGATCGAAAGTAGGTGGCACATGCAGAACGTGGGAGAAAAAGGCGGAGAGTGCAGTGCAAAAACCTCCACACACAGGGGTTAGGCAATAGGCACCAATATTTAAGCTTATATCAGCCCGCTGCTAAAAGAAAGATAGTACTGTATCCCGATTTGCCCACTAAGTTAGCGAGGCAGGCAGCATGGAAGAGCTGTTTGTACTTTTGCTGATTAACTTATATCCTAATACCGAGATCTGACCGGCGTTGAAACCTGTATTACTGCACCTCTTATCCTGAATTTCTGAAGAGCTTCCTTTGTATTTTAGGCAGCATCATCCAGATCACGACGCTTGGAGACACGCTCTTCGTCCTCGACATAAGTTGCTCTTCTGGTGTTTGTGTTCGGCGACGCTTCCTTAGCTCCAAGTTTCGCTCCGGCTTTGTTAATTCACTGGCCTTCACAAATGCTTTCTGTCTCTTCTAGATACTGGTATAATTCAATACAAGACCCAACGGCTCCTCTGTCGATACCGGTGAACTCTAGGCAGTTTTCTGATCTGCAAAGTCTTCCAGGAAGAGCGGTGTCCTGGTCAATATTGCGCATACCATCATTATGTTGAAATATCTGCTCAATGTTTTGCTCGATGTTCGTGTGCATAATAGACTAAATTCAGCCAATATCACCTGGTTCGCGACCGAGGGTTCGACAACCTAAGCCTTGTCATCGTCTGGGCTCGCGTGTGCATACGCAAGACAAGATGACCAGTCGAAGGAAAATACCTGAACCTATAGTTCGACATCAGAGTGATACAGGTCTGACTTTGCAGGGAAACGAAGCCTGCGTACTTTATCCTGTCGCGGACTAGTGATGATTTCACAGCAAGCCACACTTGTTCATCGACCTTGAGTATTGTCTTGCCTGTATTGCTAGACCTGTCTGCTGCTATTGTAGGTAGTTTTGCAAGGTGCAGGCAACAAAATAATAAGTGGTGTAATTAATTCCGCAATAACGTCTAAGTACTGTCCACAATAACACCAACCCCACCCATTAAGCTAGTGTCTTGATAAAGTGTATCAAATGGTGGGGATCCACGAGTAGCTATTATGTGACAGAGGCTGCTAGCAAGAAGAGAAAGCAATCATGGAGGACGAGGAAAAAAAACAAAAACAATCAGCAGCAGGGATTCGCTGGTGGTCACCCACCCAACTACTAACCTACCGGCATATGGCTTAAGTTCGTTGAGCGAACGGGGAACGCTGTTTTCCATATCCTATGGCCGATTGTGGGAGACACTGAGGTCATTATACTATATATTGTATTTTCAGTAGGTCAAAGTGGGAAGCTCAGACCGAGCTTTATGCCAAGGCTGGAATTTTCCGGAGCTTCGACCATCCCTCTGGCCTCTGCGAGCTTTGCCCGCCCCAGCTCGGAAACAGCACAACCATCAACCATGTCGCGGGCACGGATGCTGCGCCCTGTAAGACCCCTTTGATAGCCCTTTACCCAGCTCGCTAACCGCAGCTCCTCCAAACAGACGCGTGTCGCGCTGGCCACGCTCGCCAGCGTCGGCGGCAGTGCCATTGCACTGTACCCGTCTCGCACCGCCTTCGCCGAGGCGCCGCCTAGCACATCGACCGGAAGCGGCGCATTCCCGGAGAAGAAGCCCATTTACACGTCGTACGCGGCCCTTGCACCCACCCCTACGGCTACGCCGCCCTCCACCACGGCCTATACATCTGAACCTTCAACCCCATCTTCGTCGTCGTCGTCGTCGTACCCAACTCCAACCGACTGGCTCACACAGGAAATCAAACGCGGCCGGCTGGCGCTCGTGAAACTGGCAAGCAAGGCCGAAGACTCGACCAACTCGGCACTTACATGGGCGTTCAACGAAGAAACTAAGATCACCAACACGGTCGTCTCGCTGGCGCCGGCCCCCGAAACGGGTGAGAAGCTGCTGCCGGGAGCGATCTACGTGCTTGTGGCAGCGCTGACGGGCAGCATCGTCAGCCGTAACCGCGGCATCTTCCTACGCACGCTCACTCCGTTGGGCGTGGGCATCGCGGCCGGCTGGGTGCTGCTCCCCGTGACGATGACGAATGTGAGCGATTTGATCTGGGAGTGGGAGAAGAAGGTGCCGGCAATCAGCGAGGCGCATATCAAGACCAGGGAGGTCATTGTCGATGCGTGGAATCAACTCGAGCGCGGTGGCAAGAAGGTGGTCAGTGAGGTCGAGTCCGGAGCCGAGGGCGCCCGTAAGGGCATTGAGAAGTGGGTTGAGAAGGGCAAATGAATATTTTAGGTCTTTTTGAAAATAAAAAGGCGAGACAGAGAGCTGGTTGCCAAGCCACTGGCATTAGAGAAGCAGCCGAGAGACTGTGCATTGAGATCGAAGTCCCTTGATATACTCTGTACGCCGAAGATGGAAAAAGAAGAAAAACTGGCCAGCAGGCAGAGGAAATTCCAATGTACAGCATAGATAACAAGAGGAACTCGAGACAGAAGATGGCCTGAAAGTGTTGACTCTCCTCTTTCTAGCCTTCACTTATTACTGAAGACCGACCACATATCATGATCCTCCAGTCAAGGTGGAAACTCTCTACTGGAAAACAAGTTAAGAAGTTTTGGAGAAGGAGTCTTTCTTTTATCCCCCCGGCCAAAGTGTTTCGTACCTGGCTCTTCATTCCTCTAGTCCATGCGCCGGTCGCTCATCCTGCCACTAAGTGATTAACTAACTGACTTAGTAAAAAAACAGAAGACAACTCGAAACTGCAAATATAGCTGTTGTACAACCCTGGACAAATTGCGTCATCCAAGGCAATTAACGAATGCTTTTTAAACTCGTCCCTCATACAGCAGCAGGGGTGTTTCTTGCAAGCTCCTGCTCATTGATTTTCTTGGCCCATCGCTTGCCGAGCTCGTAGCTGCTGATCATAATGGCGCAGGCGGGTGCGACTTTAAGGCAACGCGGGATCCAGCCTTTGAATAAGCCGTGAAAGCCTTCCTCACGGAAGATGTGGTAGAGGAATCTCGGCATAATCATTTCCTCGGGAACAGCTCTGCCTGCCTTGGCCATTTCCCGTGCAGCTTGTACGGATGTCGCATCATCGCCAGCATGGCGGTATACTTGCTGGCGGGTCTTGCCGACATCGAACGGGGTTGTCACAAACGATGCTATTGCACCAGATGCCGCTCCAGCAACAAAGGAATCGATGAAGGTGGCTGATTGGTCTTGGTCTGCCGGGGCAGGGCGAACAGTGGTCAAGCCGCGCGCTGGGTCGAGCGTCTTGCCCTGTCTCAGCTCACGGGCATCGGTCAGCTGGTTTCGAACCGCTTCGTAGCCCCACCAATAAATGCCTGAGAATGGAACATCGCGCCACATGGTCAGGGTCAAGCCTCGCCATAGAGAAGCGTATCCTTGAGTCTGGGTCATGCGATGTAGACCGAGAAGCGTGTCTTTGAACACGGTGCCCGCACGGCCACCTGCTGTTGCCTGCATTCTTGTGCGGAACATTTCAATGGGCGATACGACAAAGCCTGCAGCGACACGAGCCACAGAGCCTGCAACCAGGGGTGCATACGCATCTGAGGTCATTTGCTGGATGGGAGACAAATGTGAGTATCGCAACCAGTCGTAGCCGCTGAAGTAGATCACGTTTCCGGGGATTGCCATCATCAGGGTCGGCGTCAGGCCCCGCCAGAGCGTCAGCAGACCTTCATGACGTGCTATCTTCTTTAATCCATCAAATGTACTGTGGAATCTTCTCCGGCTCGTCTCCTCCACTGCACAATCTGCGGGAATGGCACTGGCCGGTGGCGTGGATCCAGTGCCAGCCAGGCAGAACTGACCATTATCACCCACCCAGAAGACGTTCCGGCAACACGCAGTCACGCCGAGGTCGGGTGGAAGAGCTCTGAACGTAGCGCCGTAGGCGTGGAATCGAGAGAGATTGGGCGGGAAAGGAGCAGATGTGGTCTGCGACTGCAGTCGAACACGCACAACGTCGAGAGGTGTTACTATTCATCATCAGTCAGCACACGTCGACAAACCGAGCAAGTGGTAAACACGCACCGAGCAAAGAGGTGAGGATGCTGCCCCACGTTGCTGCTACCATCCGCTGTGTAGTGGTGATGCCTACTTCTTCCGGGCCGGCCATGGCCGTACTGCCTGTGGCCGTGTTTGCGTGCGTGTCGAGCTGTATTCTGTCATGCCGTTGGCCCTCTGTCACGCTGTGCTGTTCATGCCCGTGCTGACTCTGAGTGGGGTTGTGCTGCTGGTGGCTGAGTCTTGGCTCCGCTGGTTCTTGGCGGCCAGACGCGGGCTGAGACCCGAAGGCGAAGGACATGAAAAAAAACGGTCAGATCGATGGCATTGATGACGACGGGAACATCTGGAGGATGGACGATGATTTTATGACCAACCTCGTTTCCGATATCGTCATGAAATTCTAGTGGGTCCCCTGGGGACTTTGCCTACCGTAGTTTTCTTAGCTCCAAGTGCCGAGAGCGCTAGTCCTAGTTAGTTGGGACATGGCGTCATTGTCGTTTAGAGGCGCCAGTACGTCCCGCCAAGCTGACTCATGACCATTTCATACCAGCCCTCTGCAACCACCACAGCCTTGACCAGATATGTCGGTCAATGCGTCAGCGCTGGAAGAGTTCCGCCAGCAATGGCAAGACGAAGTCGAAGCCAGGAAGAGGCAGGAAGGCAAGAAGTCCACGGGGTCTACCCGGCGACCAAGCGAAGGAAAGCTCGAGCAGGCAATCAACCATCCCCCGGCTCGTCATCCCATGGCAGACCTCAAGGACGACTCTGACCATGAGCTAGTGGAAGGCAGTTCTGTTGGCCGTCATTCCGCCCAACTTGTAGAGAAGCTAGACAAGCTGGAGGTCAAAGAAGATGCCGATGCCGATGCCGATGCCGATGCCGATGCTGATGCTGATGCTGATGAGTTTGTGAGCAGGACGAAAGCCAACCCAGTGACTGCATTGGAGCACTTCGAAAGGGGCGTGGAGAAGGAACGGTCAGGCAATCTTGGAGATAGTTTGGCCCACTACAGGAAAGCGTACAGACTTGATGACACTGTAGACCAGCAATACCGGAAGAAGCATTTCCCTGCCAAGCCAAGACCGCCCAACATCAATCCTTCCAATGCACCGGTTACAGTGCCAAATCCAGCCCATCACTCATCCGAAGCAGCCAGCGAACCGCTCACCATCTCACAGCTGATCGAGAGCTTCGCTGGTTGCCAGATTGAAGGCGCTCCACCAATCATTGCCGGAGACGTCGCTCCGCCCTGCACTATTTCCAAGCTGCCACAGGAGGTCCTTGTTGAGCTTCTCTGTCACATTGGCAGACACGATCCAGCCGTGCTCGCTCGCCTCGCTCTTGTCTGCAAAAGACTGGCCTATCAAATCTACGCGGACAACAGCATTTGGAAGTTGATTGCGCTAGGCCCAGAGTTTGGTCTGGCCAGCCAACAATACAACTTTGAGAGAGACCTTCAAGGCCGAGAGATCGGCTTTGAAAGTTTAGATGAGGAGCCATTACTCAGAATACCTCCGCCAAGATTCACCGCATCAGCCCTCTATCGCGATATCTTCCACAGCTTTCCTCGCGTCCGCTTCACCGGCGTCTACATCTCAACCGTCAACTACACTCGACCCGGTGGCCCTTCAGCCACACAATTGACCTTATCGAACCCTATCCACATTGTGACTTACTACCGATATCTCCGCTTCTTCCGGGACGGCACCTGTATTTCCCTCCTTACCACTAGCGAACCAATAGATGTTGTCCACCACCTCACAGCCGAAAACCTCAACCTCGTCCGCTCCAAAGGACCACACCATCCTCTGAATTCCATCTCTTCTGCACCCACTCCCCTGCCGGCTACTGGCTCCTCCAAAGAGGTGGCCCCCCCTTCCCTACCACATTCGGCTCAAAGCATCATGAAACACGCCCTTCGTGGGCGCTGGCGACTCTGCTCCTCCTCAAACTCTCCCACTTCATCATCTTCATCATCATCTAACCCGCTTTCCTCCCACATACCATGCGAGAACCACGTCTTCGATGCTGGCGACCTGCATATCGAGACAGAAGGCGCAAGCTCGAAGTATCGCTACACCATCCACCTCGCATTGAAGCACGCAAGTAGATCGCGCACAACTACCAAGAATAACAAGTTAGTATGGAAAGGGTTCTGGCATTACAATCACTTGACTGATGATTGGAGTGAGTTCACTTTGCGCCATGATAAGCCATTCTTCTTCAGCCGAGTAAAGAGCTATGGGTTGGGGTATTGAGACCATCTTTTTCTTTCCGATTGCGTTTGATAGACGTCATCTCGACCAAGAGTAAGTCATGTAGCCGTAGATTTATTTAGTGAAGCTGGTGAAGGGTATGCTACTATATTTACAACTGGGAGTTTCCTTGTTAAAAAGAAGGGGAGAAAAGAAAAGAAAAAACTCAGGCAGTTCGCCTAGACAAACACCTGTTCAGCTTGAAAACCGTCTCCATATCCGCCAAATCTCCAGTCTCTCCCATCCACCCTTCCCTCCTGTCCTCCCGACCACCTCCGCCGCCCACTCCCACTGTTCCTCCGCTTCCGTTTTGGCCCGCCACTTCTCCCCGGCCATCACCCTCATCAGGGACTCGCCTGCCTTATTCCTCGCACAGAACAACACATACGCCACTCCCCGCGCACTCAGCACCTCCGGCACCTCTGCCAACAACCGCTCCGTCACTTCCATTCCGTCCTCCCCACCCGCATAGCTCAATGCCAGCAGCTGGCTCTCCCGCTCAAACCCAGCCATCTGCTCATTTGCATATTCCGCCACCGGCACTGACTCCGTGGGCACATACGGCGGGTTGAATAGCAACACATCCACGCAGCCACGCCGCAGCACTGAGGCTAGATCGGCCTGGACGATGCCTAGATCGATCCCACTTCTGGCAGCAGCAGCAGCAGCAGCAGTAGTGGTGGTGGTGGTAGTAGCAGTAGCAGTAGGAGAAATAGAAGAGGTGGCTCGCCGAACCGTCTCCGCGGCGCCCTTGCAAGCATCACCGTTTACATCGATGCCCAGTGTGAGCACATCCTGTCGTCCAAAAATGCGTCCCGCATGTGCGGTCGCGAACGCCAGGATCACGCCGCTGCCGGTGCCGACTTCGACTACCACCAGCGCTTGCTGCTGACTACAACGAGTAGTGTCCGTGTCCTTGTGGAAGCGGCTGTGTAGAAAGGCCGATTCTGCTGTGTTGCTGAGCGTGTCGAGAAACAAGAATGAGTCTTCTGCTGGTTCGTAGATGGTCGCAAAGTTGAGGTGTGAGGTTGATGGGGTGGGAAGCTTCTGCTGTTGTGGTGTTGCTTGTTGCTGTGACTGGGCCATTCAGCAGGTCGCGGGGACGACAGGGTTTTTGTAACAAAAAGAAAAACGATACAATACTAGAGAGATGGGAAGGAAGGATTATTATTATACTAGCTAGTTTGGTTCTCTGAAATTGGAAAAGGAAGATGTATTGTCATAATACACCTGAACGCAGGTTGCAGGGGAAATTTCCTGCCCTCGGTGCTAGGATTGGTCCAACCTGGTCTAAGCTCCCGGTTTTCTTCGGTCATCCAGAATGACTTTGCCTTCCCATGCACCACGCAACCATGCAACCAGCCTTGAAGGCTAGAAGCAGTCCCCTGTTAGAAACTGTCACGGATCCGTCCAACTCTTCGAAAACGATGGGTGCCTTGAGCACCACCATGTTGTCACTTCCATGACCTGGAGCGACGAACTGTCCCGCTAATGGGAGACATGGAGCACAGAAGTCTTGCTGGGTCTGGAAGATTCTGCATAGTACTTATTCATTCCTGTAGTCAGGGATCCTCAAAGAGTTCTTTGGCGGTCTTACACACCTCGGGCAGCCATTTCAGCATTGCTCCCATGGTCTTAGCAAGGCGCTCCTTCTCTTATCCCACGAGACGGCTGTCCATGCTCTCCAATGAAGTTGATGTTATTTTGGCATGCTATTTAGCGATTCAATTTCCTAGATATGAGACGTTGGTTAGCCCCGTGAATGTCACGGTACAGAAGGATAGTATGGCTTACCATTCGCGTCGAAGCATTGCCTCGCAGTCTCGCTTCTTTGCATAACCTCAGTCGGAGGAGGGACAGTTAGGCTCACTGTTTTGACAACATGTTAGAAGCGGTCATAGTGACCTTTGTCGTCGAATGTATGGCTGAATAAATGCTCACCCTCGAGGAGATCCCAGACCTTAGAAGCAGTTAGGACATGCATGGACTGGACATCTGAATTCTTACCAAACCTCTAAGATTCCAAATATCAATCAGAGGGCCCCACGGGATCTCGCAGATCACTTCAGGGGCTCTGTATATGTGTGGCCGAACAAAAGGCCCACTCTCCCCGAGTCTTTCCAATTCTTGCCTCCCCAAAGTTGCAAAGAATCAGAAGGCCATACTTGCCTTCCTTTGGCTTTGGAAGATATCGGCTCTGGTGAATTATTCTTGATTTATTAACTAGCTCGCTAGGGCTAGGTTCGTGGAGTTCTGCTTTCTCAAATCTCTCCAACATAGCTGGGTCATCGACGGTAAGCATCGGGTTATCGGTCTTCAAATCTGGCACTGATCAGTAAGAGTTGCAACTTTGAAAGACACGAAGATACCTCCATGAGTGACTTTAGCTTCAGTGTGTGAAGGAAATCAAGTGCATTCAAAAGTTATTTCAGTGTCATCTTAAGGAGAGGGAGACCGAATCGCTTATGGGCCATCTGTACCGTGTCAAGAAGGCTCATATGCATAGGCGGCTGCAAGAGACATTGGTGTTTGCCAGAGGGGCCATTAAGGCAGAATGCGCCGTAAAGTCCAAGTATCAGAGACTGGACTGGGTGACTGAAACTAGTGACGAAAGGTGCTCGTAGATTCTGTATTCTCTGAGGGTTACATCCGGAAATCTGCTTAAAGATGTAGAAACTTTGAGAGCCATGAACCTATGCTCACGGCAAAGTATGATCAGTATCAGGTACAATGCATGGCAAAGAGCGCCTATCAAAGATCTCAGCGTAACCAAACAGCCTGCCAACGACTCGGGACTTCGACTGATATACATCGCCGATATGAACCGGGTAATATTGTTGAGGCTTGTAAAATGGTAGAGTTTCCTCCTCAAAAAGCGTTTCAACTGGTATTAACGGATCTCTGGTACTGGAAAAGCTCTTTGGCAAAGAGGCTTTCCACCTGAGAGCATGCCTCCATGACTGAAACAGGTATGCCATAACACATCCTGTAGAGAAGCACAGTGAGGGGAAGTTAAAGGGACTTTTCGTTAGTACTGTAACATATCGAATTGAATTATTACTAGGTAGCGTACCAACTGGTGACAAGGTTGCTTGAAAGGCACCGTAATTATTCCTTATGTGGACAAACAGTTCCAAGAACCAAGCTATGTGCTTAAATATGATATGAAGGTTTCAAATGGTGACGTCTTCTTTCGTTCCTAACAGTGATGCCACCGGCTGCGAGGCAACAACCTAGTATGGTCTATAGTCTGAACTTGTCAAAATATGACAATATCGCGTATCGAAATTCCTGCGAGACTTGGTCTCACAGGCTCATTCATCTCACACTGCCTTGCCTCAGCTACCTCCGATTTTCACGGAACAAACAATTGCAGAATCACAGCTTCATTGTTCGCGATGTCGTTAAGAAATCCTTCCAATTCCACCCCCATCTCCCTCGCCTTCCGTTTTATCACTGCAAGCCATGCGCCTTCTCTCATGTCAAACCACGCAAAGTATGCGTCTGCCACACTCAGAGGTGCGCCGATCTGCTCGATGCCCACAAGACCCATCTCGGGCTGAACAAAGTATTCGAGCGACCAGGCTATCTTGAGAGCGAGACCGAGACATGGATCCTCTTGGCCACCAGAAGTCGTCAGCGGAAGGATGTTATCGAGCTCGATGTTGGGGAACCTCTGCCGGAAGAATGAGTCGGTGAGGTAGAGGGTACTGCGTATTAAGAGCTCCGACATCCAGATAAGGAGTAGTTGGTTGGCAATTGCGAGGCTAGGAAATGATAGGTACGTCGGAAAGATGCGTTCAGGGCTATCTAATGGCAGTGCTGAGTATAGCTGAGAAGCAGTCTGCCAGTATAGATCGCGCCCGTGTGTGATGCGGAGATCTTGCTCGAGGGCCTCAAGCTCATTGACGAGTTTATGGGCATGACTGTGACAGAACCCGATTGTAGCTATTAGTTCGCCGAGGCCATCCTGGGTCTTGACAGCATCGGTTTCTTGTATGAACAACGGGATCTCTCTGAGTATAAGCATGAGTCGCAGTTGCTTATGGTCGGGATCAGGAGGTCCCACATTGTAGTACATATGTGTACAAGGTCCTTTCCGTCTGCCAATGTCGCATATCAGCTGGTCTATCTGATGGCCGAAGTACAAACTTCGTCCAAATTCCGAAGAATCGTTCTTTGCTCCACGCATGCAAATCAACTGTGAAGCACCGGTGACATGGGCGACCCATGATGAGCCTGATCGGGCACTACCATCATGGGTTTCGTAAATTCTCAATATCATAACTGCAGCAAGGACGGTGTCGTCTAGGGTTCTAGCAGGGTTATCAAGAGCCGCTTTAATTTCTCGAAGAGCGCTGTCATAAAATTGTATGGACGAATGCTTGAGATTGGGGCTCTGATGCATACGACTGGCGTTGCTGAGACACAGGGCCATTAAAGATAAGTGCAATGCAGGATCGGTATGCGCATTCGCAAGTGCAATTCGCAGCCATGTTATGGATGCCAACGCCGAGATATCATTGGATGCAATCTCGATGTCGCCGGCTTGATGGGGAGCGTATGTATTCCAGAAAGCACCCATCGCTTGTTCTTTGAAAGCAGACTTCTCCATGCTGCGTTCGTGTCGCAAAGAAGGAGATTTTGGGCCACATTCTACCATCTGAGTGTTTTGTCGAAGCAGATTCGGAGTTTCACTGCGCCCATTCTTGCCTGGTAATTTGGAGCCTCGAGCCACATTGCGCGCTTCGTTGATGAATCTCAAACCACTGCCGAACCGGCCGCATTGCAAACCAAGCTTAATGCATCTTCCGCATCTCGGTCGTTGTAAGTCACACTAGTAGAACACTTAGGTCTGCATAATGGATTCGAGGTTGAGATTTACGCCTTTCTTGCGCCGTCTACAGTTTTCGCAGCCTCGAGACGTCGGGACCCCTGGCATTTTAAGTAAGAGGCGTTGGAGTATTTGACCCTGTCTACGAGGGTTGAAATCCTTCATGTTCTTCGTGACAGCTCAGGCAGCACAATAATATTAATGGCTAGGCTTGTCCAATGAGATTAAGCCATAACCAAGGATAATGTGCTTGTAGTCCTACCCTACCGCATGTGCATATATGCATTGGTGACAGCAACACCGCAATTAATAATAATTAAATGTCTTAATTGATCTTAATAGTGGACCTACCCGGTCAATATGCAGAGCGAAACACCTCTCTGATAGCAGGATTTGTTACAAGGACTGATTCACGGTGGAGATGCACTGCGGCGAGAAGACTTTGCTGTTGAGAGCTTGTATTACAACTCCCTTACCTCAGTCGCCGCCAGTCGCTGGTGGGTGCGATATCGTCGTCTTATAATAAGAGTTTCTTAACCAGAAGCTCGTCAGCTCTCGCGCTTTCCCTCAAAAGAGCCTCTTGGTTTAGTACCGGTGCCTAAAATTCTTGGCATTACTGACACTAAGCCCAAAGCAGTATACTGTTTTCAAATGACGTAGCAACCCGCCACCAGCCACCCAGGTGTTCAAGGAATCCCAGCACTACCTTGAAGGCAAGCCCAGCCATCTATATTGTGCGACATATACGGCGCCAGCAACTGACTCTTCAATTCTCAACAAGCTGAGTACCATACTTTGACCACCTTGCTAGCAGACCATTTGCTCACATCCTGATCGTCCTAGGAAGCGGAGAATTGCTGTACCAGACTAGGTCACTGCGGTCAGTGCATGCGCGCCAGCAAGAATTTATTAGCGATCTGCGAGGTCTGCAACAACTATTGACACCTACGCATCTCTTCAGTCCTTCCGATGGCTCCTCTCGCAGTTGACATCCCCGACCTGAGTCCGTCCTCTCTCGAACTCGATTCACGGTCTTCCACACCATTTGAGCCTGCAGACTTTATCTCCCCAACTTCACTCGCTAGACGAGACGGTCCCAAGGACGACTCTTTCTTCTCTCGCACCTTCCACAAGCGCAGCGAGGATGGAGTGCCCATCCTTTCTCCCTCCGAGACCTTCGAGAGCCTCACAGCGCGTGATGTGAGATCTTCAGTGTCCATTAACCCAGCCTCAGGCAGCATTAATCCTTCTGATATCAATATGAAAGCTGTACAAGCTGTCTTCGCCATAATTGGAGCATTATTTGTCATCGGAGGGATCTGGTTTTTCTTCTGGGCCAAGAACGGTGGCTTCCAATGGCGTAAGGGCGATTGGGAGGAGTACAAATCGACAGTGCTCCGCCGCAAGGGCCCAAACGGTACGACTCTCTCGAATGCCACAAAGTCAACCAAGCTCGGCGGTGGCTCGGTCGTCGGCCAGGGCTACAGCGACGATGGTTCTGCCTCCTGGGAAGGGACAAACACCGTCACCGACCTATCCTCCGAAGCACCCGTTATCAAAGAGAAGTCCAAAAAGGCCAAGAAGGAGAACGCCAAAGCCGCGAAGATCCGAGAGGTAAAGGAAGAGGAGTGGGAAGGTGGTCACGACGACGACATGCGCGCATATCGTCAAGAACGACCCGCACGTGTCGGCGGCATGAATAAGAACTCAGACTCTCAGTACTATGGGGCTGATTACACCACCTATGATCGCCCAGATGCGCGTTCCCACAGCCAACGCAACAGCTGGCAAGCACCCCCGCCTCAATACTCGTCTCGCAACACAAGCCCGGAGAAGAGGCAGAGCAGACGCGACTTCTCATACGGCACCGACGATCAATTCACGGCGGCACGACCATTGCCAAAGCACTCGAGTAATAAGCCAAATAGATATCGGTCGCCTGAGAAGCCAGCAAGAGCATCACGAGTGCCAGGCAGCTTCGATCAAGATAACGACTATAGCGACTTGCAGAGCCAGAACACCAAGAGTTATCACCACCCATTACCAAGCATGGGCAAAAACGGAAGAGCGAAGGCTGGCGGTGCTGGTGGGTACAGGAGGGATCGTAGGGACAGTCTTGATGACTGAGTGAGTGGCTGGGCATTTGAGACGGGGGCCAGAATGCGGTAGCTGTTTTCAATTTGGCAGCAGCCAGGGCGTCACGGATCAGGATCAAGATCAGGACATGGGAATTTGCGGTACCTCAAGAAGACAGGTGGAATCAGGCTGTTTAAAGCTGACGGAGCTCGAGATAGAGCATGTCATGGATATAGGCTGAATGAGCACCATGATAGCAATGCGAGGATTTACTGTAGTACGGTGGACATACTCCAGAATGCCATTTCTGGACCATTTCTTCACAGGTGGAGCCGCCTGTTAAGATGGAGGCAGGAGCAGGGACGGGGTAGGATCTCAAATGACAGGATCAAACAAAGTATAATGGACCTGCGTGTGGTGGGCACTAACTCACTAGCAAGTCAGCCAGATAGCTAGCTAGAGCAAAAATTAAAGGTCCCTCTTTATACCATCGGTAGCAGCGAGTACTAACTCCCATATATATCCCGCTAGTCCTCTCCTATCCAGCCCAACAATAGCAACACGAGTGACCGACTGGCATCCTATGCCATGGAAAATAATTCCGACAAACAACAAGAACAGCAACTCTTTATCATGACCCAGACATTAGTATGTATCATCTGGAAAAGGATGATAAGTGGTCGCAACAACAATAGTTGCCATTCACAGCCCTACATTACCCTAATCTTCCGCTGCCACATCCTCTATCCAGCTCATGTACTTACTTCAAGCAACGGCCTTTCTGCTCCTCTTCCCATCTGTACCTTTTGTCTGCTTGGTGCCTGTGGCAACCTTGCCTGACTTGCCCTCGACTTTGGCCACCACCTTCTTCACTGTGCCCTCGACTTTTTCCTTGGCGCTGGGCTTGCTCTTCGTCTTTGTGACTCTGCCTGCTGCTGCTTTCTTGGTAGGGGCTTTCTTCGTCGCCGTGGTCTTGATGGCTTTCTTCTTGGGAGCCGACTCGGTCGTTGTGAACGGGATGCGAGGGGTGGATTTGCCGGTGGTGCCGCGGGTGACTGCCATGGTAAAGGCTGAAAAGTTGGGTAGTTGGTATAGTAGTGGAAGTTGTGGTCTGAATGCAAAGATGCTACGTTAGTTTGTGACCTGTAAGGAGTGCGATTTGCAATCGCGATGCCCGGATGCCCAGATGGGGTGATGACAGAAAATGCGGGGGTGTCGCGAGATGTCAGATGCGATCTGGGAAGGCAAATAAATGTCGGAATGGGCAAGACGGCGAAAGCAGGTATTTAAATGCTCTGCGACTCATTTGAGTCATCCAGATGAGGGGAAATGAGATGGGCAGCGAACGCGCAGGCAACAAAGTGAGCGAGCGAGCGCGAGGCAGGGGACCTCGGGTCTCACACGATAAGGCTCCTAAATGTGCACGTACCTTGATGAGAATGTGTCGCGAAGACGGATGACTTTGCTGCAGCGTATCTAAGGCAGATGCGACCGACTTGATTTGGTTTGGATGAACTGGGAAGGTGGTTTGGTGGAATGGTGCGAAGTGAGAGATGAGGAGGTGTGAAGCGATCGATGGCTGGAAGCGCCGCCAAGTTGGGGTTTCAGGATCATAACAATCGCCCCAGCTCAGCCACTATAATTGCACTGTGCGACGACATCTTTAACCCCCGAGGTTGGTCTCTTTTTGTCAGTCGTTGTTGTCGAGTGTCTTGGTGATTCCATAGGATCGTCATCGATGCCGACGTTGGTGTTGATTGTGATGACATTTTGTGCAGCAGTAAGCGCCCTTGCGCGTCGGGCCGCACACTCGCCCAGTACCATTGGACCACGTTCGTGCTGGTCGGCGTCCATCGTAGTCGCTGCACGGCTTTAATCAATCGTACCAATCTCTCAGAGCTTCGTCTTGCTGCCTAGGCCCACCTGCCAGGTGCAGCGCATTGCGCACCTCCCACTCAAACTCAGCTAGGGCGCGAAGTTCGGATCCGACAAAGAGGCCGCCAATCAAGCCGTCCAAAGTTCCAGCCATGAGCCCCAGGCTGCTAATAAGGATCAAGACAAAGGCGACACAGTTCCCTGGTGACCACCAGACAGCAACAAAGCAGCCGATGGAGATGACTGCCGATGTCAGGAAATGCCACAGTCGCCATCGTCTTTGCTTGCGCTCTCGCAGCGTGTACTTGTTGACCATTTTCAAGATATCGTCGTATAATGAGAGACCCAGTGCGGACCGCGTCTGTGTCTTGGATACCGTGCCGTTGCAGTCCTCCTTGAAGTCGGCCTGTTCCTGATTGAATTGTATTCCTTCAGAGCTCTCCTCCAAGGCCTTCTCGTCGAGTACCTTGGCAGGTACCTCTGGCCTCACCGAAGGGACAAGAGTAGCTTCAACAGCAAAGTGGTCGCTCAGTGAGCACCGCAGCTCCGGATGGCGCTCGGTGAGGGCGACTCTCGCATCTTTGACTTCCCATCCCCCTTTGGAGTATCCAAAAAAGATGTAGTCCAGCCTTTTGGCCTTCGGGTCTTCATCCTTAGGCGCAATTGTCCGATCTCGGCTCTTCTCTAGTGCTCTCCGCTCGTCTTTGCTCCACCTCCAAGTATTGAGGACTGAGTCACATGTATGACCATGCTCGTCGAGACTCTCCTGGACATTGGGACATGGCTTTTCGTTCATCACTATGCGCCGCTGTTTCTCTGCATCATCAATACTAGCACCGATGCTGCTGGCCGGTTTGATGATCCTCCACACATCTCTAACACCACTTCTGTTCTCAACCAAGGTATGTGCAAAGCTCAGAGGTACCATGTTGAAATCTCCAAGGCCAAGTGCAATGCTCCCTCGCTCGATAGCACTCTTCATAAGCTTCGAAATCTCCCATGCTTGCGCTGTACGGTGGCACATGTAGCTGTCATTCGGTTCCCGCTCATACGGAGCATGGAGATGGGTGTTGAAGACTTCGATTGCTGGGCCATCTGGCACGCGAAGCTTCGTACATGCCACCCCTTTGCCCACAAACCAGTCACCACGAAAAAAAGCGGAGGGCCGACCATTCAGTGGATATCGAAACATGGAAGACTCCTCGATAGGCCATTTGCTGAGAATGACCAAACCTCCGCCAAAGACGCCCGAGTAGTAAAATTTCGAGTACGGGAGTACATGTCGTACCTTGTCCCGAATCGCAGAATAGTCAGCGTACGTCCAGCATTCCTGCAAGCCGACAATATCGAGTGCTGGAGAATATGCTGCAAGTCGATTTCCTATCTCGGCAAGCCGTTCCGACCGGAATTTCGACAGATACTTGAGGCCCCAGCAATTCAGTGTCAGCACATGAATACTGTCAACTGAACTGCCAGAGCCGCTTTCCAAACTGCCCAGTTCCATTTCTCCATGCGATTATGATAGCAGAGCACGGACGCTCACCGTCGGAGGATCTCGAAATTGAGGGTGCCAAGCTCCATCGATGATTCGTCTCACCAAGACCACCAAGGCTCTGTGATCGATATCTCAGCCGATTGCCTCTCGCAAGCTAGACAAGCGATTCTTCGAGGCTGTAGCCCCCAGCGGATTTTGTTCAGAGGTTTAAAGCATCCACAAGGGGGAGAAACAAGCATGCTCAGATGTTAGAAAATCTCGAGTCACGTGATAATCTTGCTGATATAACTAGGGCCCGCCAATGACGTGAGGCGGAAATCACAATGACATCATTTCCATCCACTCGTCACAAAGCCGACAACGCTCTGCCCAATGCCCTGCCTGGTAATTAATTACTTCGACCAACAAGTGACAGAATCCCGTCATCCTATTTACGCGGCCTTCAGTGGAACGACAAGGCGGCAGGAAAGCTCTTAGCTGAGGAAAACGCGAGTCGGCCCTTTCAAGAATATTGAATAGGTACAAGGCGATTGGAAACTCTTCATGCTGCTGGTACTGTACTACCGTCCCTCTCAACACACACATGTATACATCCCATATTTCAGCGAATCAGACTGCTCACCAGATCTGAACCCGCCGTCGCTCCTGCGCCCCAGATCCCTGCATTTAAGAACTTTTTGGGAACACCCTTTAGAAACTCTCCATGCTGTTTTCAACTACGTTAGCCATCCATTTCCGCCGTGTCCCAATCCAGAACGTTAGGCATTCTTGATTGAAACTCGCCTACCTCCTTGTGCTGTGGATGAGCCGGATGGCCGGTGTCCTTGGAGTTCTTGTGGTAGTCTGCCAGAACTTTCTTGTCTTCTTCGGAAAGTTGCTCATTTGACTGCTAAGTTGTTGTTAGATGGGGAGGCGGGAGGGGGGCATGGGGTTGGAAGAGGAAAATGTGGTGGTGATGATTGTGGTGTGGAATGGAAGGAGGCCAAGACCTACATCTGGCATGTTGGCAGTTTGCTGAAGTTGGTTATACAACTCGTTTTAGCCAATGGTTAGAAATAGTTTGGGAAATACGGCGGGCACTCTGCTCTTTATGTCCCTTCTTGGAGAATGTCAATATGAGGGACACACGAGTGAATTGTGATGTCACCAAGTTCCCATAATTATGATGCAAGATTCATGGGTTAGGTTCACCCGTCAACTGCTTTCGGTGCACCTGTCACTAGGGCAGGTAGAACATGCGCGCCAAAGTTTCAGGGTCCGAGAGAGCATGTGAACATATTCATTCGTTATTCGAGAGAAAATGGCTGATGGAGAGGAAATCCGTACAACTCCAGCTCTGTGTACTCGATGCTCGTGACAGACCCAGTTAGGATGGCTGCAGTACTCAACGTAAAGGCAACTCAGCCTTAATGTCCCCCTCCCTCTTTGCCTTCTTTCTCTCATAGGCATCCTTCAGTGCCTGCTTCACCGTCGCCTCGCCCGCCCTATAATTTGCTTTACAAACGTCTAGTAGCATCTGCACCTGTTCTCCCGTCCACACTAGATTGTAGCTTCCCGAAAACTTCGCTGTGGAAGGATCATAATCTTTCACTGCCGCTTCATTTGGTAGTATTGGCAAGTACACCATCGTACAATCCTGCCGGAAAGGCGGGGCAGGTGGGTTCCCCACTTCATGGCCATAGGAATCTGTGACAGTCGCTGGGCGCTCTTTCAGTACAGTGCCGTCGTAGATTTGAGCATAGAGACCTTTGAAGCGATCAGGGTCCTTGGTGTCGGTGCCAGCTTTGAGATCGGGATTGCGCTTGGCGAACTTCAAGCCGCGGCGAGAGCCAATCTGGTCCACACGTTCTTGAAAGCT
The DNA here is from genome assembly GCA_003709845.1 of Chaetothyriales sp. CBS 134916. NCBI lineage: Eukaryota > Fungi > Ascomycota > Eurotiomycetes > Chaetothyriales > Domatiomycetaceae > Domatiomyces > Domatiomyces globalis. The sequence continues at coordinate 13,496 of QQXO01000104.1, read as the reverse complement.
GTCTTTTTGGACGTCCGACGAAGCATCCATATTGAGGATCACATCAACCTTACGTTCAGGATGCGTCAAGACGTAAGTCGGGCAGTTATTGTCCATGCCTGAATCGATAAGGTGAATCCGTGGAGAGTTCTCAATACCGCGTGGAGCAGGCTTCTGCGGGTCGTAGTTGAGGTGGAAGAGATAGTTATGCTCATTGCAGGCATGAAGTGGATGGTGTTGTTGGAATTCCTCGGTGCTTTGCTTACCCCAAAATTTTGCAACGCCACGGGAAAGGTCCGTAATAGAATTACCAATAAATCCTACAGGGAGGTTGCGCTTGATTGTTGCGAGATATGATGTCAGAGGTCCAGCAGGAGCGCTGGTACAGAGGCCAAGGAGGAGGGCCAGTGACTGCTCGGGGAGTTGCATGGTGGACTTGCCGTGTTCAAAAGGCCGTCCGAAACCCCACGTCGGTACCCAAGCTTCAAGTTCATCGCAGCCGATCTCATACGGTGTCATCTCAAACCATTGAAACCATGCATCTGTTGCCTCTGAGTGCTCTTTGCCGCCTGGATCAGCTTCTTTGAATGGATGGGTCTCGTCGGCCCAGTCCCTCCATGGGCGTTCGTGCCTAATGGCAGTGAGAATTGGGAGTGGCTCCTTACCGCTCTCCAGAAAAGTTGTTGCACTTGTCCACTTGAGCCAGTGTGCGTGGTGACCGGGCACTTCCAGCTTTGGCTCGTGTCCCACCTTCTTGGGATCAGTGGCTGGGTCGATGAGAAACAGGTATCCAGTAGAGAAAACCGAGTATAAATCCATAGCAACTGTGCTCAGACCACTCTTGTGTTTTTGGACCAGCGGACCAAGTGTCTTTAGAGCCCCACCTCGAGATTGTAGTAACTTTCTAACAGCCTCCGGTGAGAGCGGGTGGAAGGGCGAAAGCCTGCTTTTGCAATGATCGATCACCTTCGTCATGCTTGCTTGGCCCCACGTATAATAGGCTGCCAGCGACCAACATGATCCTGAAACACCAGAGACATAGGTGAGTAGATCCCAGAGGCCTGAATTCTTCATTTCCTCGCAGTAGCCCAGAAGTCCAATCATGGCTCGGTAGCCACCTCCTGAGCCTCCGAAGCTGACGACCGGAACATCATCAGGATGGACAGTGGAAGGGTCAAGATCGAGATACTTGCAAAACGCAAGCCTGGTGATCTCTTTTCTCTGCGCTAGGTACTGGATCTCAGCGGAGCATAAGTTCAAGCCTTTCCTGACCTCAGCTACATGGGCTATCTCGGGATACTTGGTTGAATCTTTAATGTCCTTGGAGATTGATGTCTCGACACCGATAGCTGCTTTGAGTAGACTGATATCCCCAACAGCCTCGGGGAAAGCAGGAACAACCGTTTTGTTCCAGAACCCTTTTAGCTTGCTTTTGATATCCCTACCACTTGTCTCCTCGCCCGGGAACAGGCCGGCAAGGTGCTCTTTGTCCTTTTCGACGCGGTCCTGAGGGTAGTGTTGCCCGATGATACCTGCTTCGTACTGCTGTTGATCCGTCGTTTCTGATTTGCGAGCCATCGCTCTGATATTAGCGTATCTGCCGATCTTATCCCTACCCTATGCGCAGATGTATATGTAAGAGCAAGCCCGCGTTAAGCCGGCAGAGAAAACGTCTACGCGCCGATACTTGTACCATGATGAACAGGAGAGACAATCAGGTGACCGGGATAGTGGTATGTGAGCGAATGGAATTATTGAGCTGGCGCACGCGAAACCCAACTTCAGCTGCGGATGTGCAAGAAAATGCCTTATCATTTCAGCAAACATGCCAAGGTCTACCACCAAGTGGCTACATTCGACCGATATTTTAGTTATTAATCAGCTCCTTTCTAACCATCCACGTCTATTCCATCTGACGTACAGTATCCTTATTATCCCACACACTTCTTCTCTAGAGTAGCTATCCACAAGCGTGAGATTCTGGCCCCACAGCTTAAGAGTATGGCCCAGGACCTTTGCTGGACTGAGTAGTGGTGTCTTGTCTGGTGGACTAGATGTCCGCAAGCAGTGAAAGGCCCATGAGATTTACCAGAGATGAGATCTTAACCCGAATTTAATAACAGACATATCAGGTAGTTTAACGTCAGGCAAAACCCAATAACCTGTAATGGCGACCTTCAATTTAGGCTGAGATTGGTCATCTAGTCGCTCTGTTCGTTGAAGGTGCAGGTGCTGGAGTCAGCTTTTTGGATTGGAATAAGGTATCTCTCCACCCCGAGGAAAGCGGAACAAGGAGTTAGAGAAACATAGGCAGAACTAGTGTAGAGCGACTTTCAGATCGGAATTGCTATGGCTATCAGTTATTCGAGTGGTAAGCTGTCTTCTGATTCAGTAGAGATCCTGCTTCTCACTGATGTGCACCATCCAAAATCATATTCACATCCCCCATAGTCCGCCGAGACTTGGCGTTTCCAGTTCTTGGATCAAGTAATCCCACTGATTCCAGTTCATTTGCACATCACCACTGGTTATTTCTGACATTCCAATATTAGGATCGTAGTTCATTATCACAGGGTCATGAAAGAATTCGCCCGTTGGCAATGCATCATTTCTCGCCCAAGACATGGGCATATGAGCTGGAGGCAAACCAACGGTCTGCCGGAGCTGGTTGGGTCTAGAAAATGCAGAAGCAGGCGTCATATTGTCAGTGGCTGAGCTCGTGGTATTCGACGTAGGAGTTGTCAGACTAGCTGGTGAAGTGATCTTGCTATCTTTGCGTCTTGGCGTCTCTCGTTGTTGCCTAAGCATCTCGATGTAGCCTGGAGTCGTATGCGGGAGCACGAACACGCCTTGGGCCTTTTTCTCCTCATACTCTTCTTTGAGACTTCTTTCCCTGGCTTCATATGCCTTCAGGCAGAGATTGCCAGCTGCAACGTGTAGTGGCTTCCGATACTCGGTGACAAATTGTGGATGATTTTCCCAGCACTCGTCTATCTGCTTCCACGCTTCATCGACCTGATGTCCGCTAGTTCGCTTTCTGAGTTCGCCGAGAAGATAGATCAGTGCTTGCCATTGGAAGTAAATGTTGATATGCCAGTTGAACTTCCTGAGGGCACGAGTTGTGTGTAGAATGTTATCAGTCTGAATTATTCGAGTCGCTGTATCCCAGAGAAATTGTCTCCTGCTGTCAGATATACTTATGTCGGCCGCCAAACGCCTGGGATGGTATGTCATTAGCCGCATCGAGCCGACGGCTGCTTTGGCAATGAGACTTGCCATCAACTGCAACGGTACTGTATGGTCACAATACTTTAGGAACTTTTCTTGTATACGCTCTTCAAGTTCACTGATGAATTGGTCGCGTTCCTCCGCCGTCAGATGCAAACTCTCCTTTTCCTCACTTGGAGGCTCCCTGGACAGAAACATACCCCGGGTATCCATACCAGCGCTGGCACCCTTCTGGCGCATTTTTTCTTTCCAAAAAGCACCGAATTCACACCTCATGAGACATGTGAGCATTTCCGTAGGGAGCGTTTGGTTGACAGGTGGCTCTGACATGCCAGGCCAGATATCAGAGTCATTTGTATTGGTCGGAACTCGAGCATCCGAAATGCTGATATCTCTGAAAGGGCCAGAGCCGCTGAGCTCTGCTGAGCGAAAGTCTAGGATGCAAATTTGCCACCAGAGGCGCCGTCTCATCTCGGTCTCGAACGGCTGTAGACCAAGCATCGTGCCATCTCGATGTATGCCCATACCTTGGGCAATTCGGTTAGCGACTCCAGTCAGCGTCCACAGCGTCCTCGAGTCATAATCCTCTCGCATCATTAACAAGAAGAGGACAAAGGCTTGTAAGACTTGAATATCTCCAGTCCCAAGGAACCTGGATCGTGAAAGTGATCTTTTCGCACCCTGTCGATACCGTGCCAGCAGAAGGCGTCGCGTTTCCCTGAAGGTTCTCTCGCATTCTGTGTCGTCAAGGCTCGTGACAGCACAAAGGTAAATGGCGAACATCAAGGCCTCCAGACCTCGATCTATGTTGTCAATGTCCTGACTTGCCTGTACAAGCTTTTCCTGCAATGTAGGATGGTGTATGATCTTGGTCATGGGATTGACATTCTCTAGAAATATAGCCCAGAGTTTGAAAATCCCTTCTTGATCAGGATGAAGATGACCTACCCCCGAAGACGACGGGGTTAAGCCTAAGAGAAACTCTGGGTTGTCATCTTCAGCCACAGTTTCGCCGTCACCATCGTCAGATGATTCGTCAGCAATCGCATCTTTTGGGTCCCGAAACTCAGCTGAGACAGAGGACCAGAGATTATTGTCAATGAAGCGTGACCTTGATCCAGACCGATCGACTATCAACTTCCCTTCGGTAAATGGAGGTTGGCTGCTGGTGAATGGGTCCGAATCCGCTGAGCTTGTCTCTATTTTGGATGGCGGCTGGATGCCTGGAGGATGAGGCGCTAACGACAAACCGAACTGAACGGCTTGATGGGGAACTCCATGAAGCGACGCATCAGCCTTTGACTGAGTTGAGACTTCTTCAGGTAAATCTATGAGCATTCCTTTAGACCGCAGTAGACCTTCAGCGTGCCTTAGCCGAGCTAGTAGTCTGAGAGCATGTCAGCAGCCCATCGCCGTCTAGTCTGCGCCAGGCCGTGATGATTTTTGAATCGAGAAAGACAAGGACGGTCTGCTCAAAATCAGGGAGAGTAGACATAATTCAATATGGCAAAGGGAGAAGATTATGTTGCTTACATCTCCTCGGTGCCTAGCTTCTTCCTCTTCCTTCTCGGCGCCGAAGGAATGCGGAAATGGCACTCAACGTTGGACCTGATACAGTTTCCACAAGGGTGGTTCTTGTCGCATTTAACCTTGCGCTCGAAACATCTCAGGCAGCTAAATGCTTTTCGCGGTTTGCTGTCAGCTCGTTCTGGGGACTGTGTCTGTGGGTCGGCCTGGATAAGCTCCATCCTCGCAGCAGAGGTCGACTGATTGGCCTGCCACTCTTGCACATGACTCATCCCATTAAGGCTCAGCTTCGCAAATGACAAAAAAAAGAGCCAGCTGATGCAAAAGGCGGCGCATTTAAGTCTTTTGGTAAGGAGGCGATTGTGCTCGTTTCCTATCGGAATAACCGATATGAACGCTAGACTAGGCAGCGATGAAATTGGGGAAGTGGTGGCTTGAACGGGGGCGCGTGGGGGGTAGTTCATGACTCTTGGTGGAGTTAAACAGTATTGATTGATTTTAACATTCGGACTAATAACTTAAGTTAGGGGAAGCTTCGTCACCCAATTGTTATTAGTGGTCGAGGCGTTGGCCTAGCTGAGCGCTATTCTAACTGAACCAAGGAGGTTTCCATTCGCACCACCTGGTCTCAGCATGGCGTCAAACCAGCGATGATGATGCTGCTGCTCCTCTACGAGCCATGAAGACTTAGCTGGATGCAGCCCAATGCAGTTTGCAAAGAATGCTTAGATTCTAACAGACCTTCTCGTCTTCAGGCTGGTAAGTCCGATGCTCTATGTCGAAATGTAGTTTTGCATTTTGGGTCCATGTTGATTACAGCATAGGTGATGCCAACGTCTCGTACATCCAGGTTGAGTTGCTCAGCAGAGATGTCGGCACATGGCTTTGTGATCTTACTGTAGTAGCATCTATCTTCGGCCAAGGATTGAGCAACATCTAGAGTGGCAGGCCTGTGCTTCTAGGCACCGACGAAACTAAACGCTCACAGTAACAAGAAAACGGAAACTCGGATTGTACTCAAACCGACACTCCCTTTATTGTGCCTGGTCGACCACTGTTCCTTCCTGAAAAATTCGAGAGGATCAAGGGCAGGCGTGTGCCGCTTGATAAGCCTTGGGAAGAGCAGAAGGCCCTGACTATGCTTAATAAGCCATGCCCAGTTTGGGTCAAACCGTATTGGCGCGCCCTGTACAAAGCTTGTGCAGTTTGCAGGGTATCTATACTGATGGAATCAGGCCATGGGGGACTTGTCCAGAAGGGAAAGATCAGGTCAGGATAAATGAATGCTCTTGTTTTTGTATATAGGGGTGACCTCGTGCGGTCTTATATAGATATGAAAAAGGATGAGACGGAGAGATCGAGCTCGGTGTTGCCGTCAATGTTCGTGGAGGGTTCGTACACCGACCACCTATCATTGTCAGTACATTGTCACTCAGCTGTCAGCAAACAACAGGGAGCAATGAATCCAGTCATCTTATCTAAGAGAAATGGCTGTAAGTTGTTGATTCGTATACAGAGGCATCGTATACTGTGGCTGGCACTCAGCTGTGCAAGGTATCATTGTTGTGGGGGCGGTAATGAAGGATTCGGATTGCCGAATTAGGTATAGCGTCGCAGAAGGAAAAATGAGTGAAGAATGATCTGATTGGCTGGAGAGAAACGAGTGTTGCTGCAATAAGTTGTATCTAGATGTTGAATTAGGCGTCAGCCTAGACGTTGAATCAGGGGACGATCAAGCGATGATCAAGTGTCGGTCCAGGCGTTGATCCAGGAGTTGATTCGGTTGTCAATTCAGTTGTTGATTCGGTTGTTGATTCGGTCGTTAATTCGGTTGTCGATTCGGTCGTTGATTCGATGAGGGAGTGATATGAAGAAATAGTCATTTGATATCGGGGTAGATGTCGAGGTATATCAAACAAGAATAGAGTTTATGGTCATGTGAGACCTATATATTAGAGGTTGTCTTGGCAGAGGGGATCTAATCCTGGTCCTCTGATTAGCTATTTCCAATATACCCCCCCAGATTTTGTAAACTGCCTGCAGTTTGCGGGATCTAGATATCCAATAGGTGAAGTAGGGCAACAAAATGTTCGAATTGTTGCCTTGGCAGAGGTTTTGTTAATCTATCAGTAATCATTGAGTTAGTAGGTACCCATTTGACTTGGAGAGTACCCTGCTACACCACTTCTCGTAGCCAGTGTTGATAGATATTCATATGCTTAAGCTTAGTCGTTAATTTGACTGTTTCCTGGTGCAGTAGGCGAATTGCTTGTCGATTATCACTGAATATTATGGAAATAGATAGTTAGATTCTGGTTGGCTGTTTAATTTGCTTAAGGAGGCGATTCTGCGTGATCACCTCTTATGCAGTGTATGATAGAGCTAGCAGCTCTACCTCAGTAGTGGATATTGTGACTATAGGTTGCTTAGCCGCCTTCTAGGCAATTAGTCTATTATATAGCTTAAGAAGGTAGCTGTATAATGATTGATAGTCATGATTATCAGCGAATACAGCATCAGAGTATGCCTCTGGTGTACCTTCTGGCCTGTATTGAATTCCCCTTATCCTAGTAGATACAAGGTATATAAGTATGTGATTTGCTGCTTATATATGGGTATCTGTTATGAGGCTGAGGCCTCTGGAGGGGACACCTGCGATCGCGATCGTAACTGGGGGTGGTGTCACTACCAACACCAAGGTCCAGTGACGTCAATCCTGTTATTCCCTCTTTGGGACTAGCTTGGACGCGTCACAAAGATATATAGTCTTGACCTCTGCCCTCTGCAGACTCGTCTTCCTCCTCTTCAGGTTTAGTTTCATTCATTAATCGACACTATGTCCCTGCTCCTCTTGCTCTTTCCCTCGTCCACATCACAGTCTAAACCTCTAACCAATGAGCGAGACCTGGCAGGGATCTCCTCAGACAACCTCAATACCAACATTCCTTAATCTAGACCCCTCCTAGGAATTATCATTCTCCTGAAGATTTTCTAGACTGCCAAGACCGCCAAGATCCCACAAACCAACCCAGAACTTCCCAGAACCACGAAGACCACTCAGAACTTCCCAGAACTTCCCAGAACTTCCAAGACTACCCAGAACTTCCCAGAACTACCAAGACTACTCAGAACTTCCCAGAACTTCCCAGAACCACCAAGACCATTCAGAACTTCCTAGAACTTCCTAGAACCTACCAAGACCACTCAGAACTTTCCAGAACCACCAAGACTATTCAGAACTTCCTAGAACTTCCCAGAACCACCAAGACTATTCAGAACTTCCCAGAACTTCCCAGAACCACCAAGACTATTCAGAACTTCCCAGAACTTCCCAGAACCTACTAAGACCACTCAGAACTTCCCAGAACCACTAAGACCATTCAGAACTTCCCAGGACTTCCCAGAACTACCAAGACTATTCAGAACTTCCCAAGACTTCCCAGAACCTACTAAGACCACCCAGAACTTCCCAGAACCACTAAGACTATTCAGAACTTCCCAGAACTACCAAGACTACTCAGAACTTCCAGAACCTTCCAGAACTACTTGTTAAGAATTATCTGTACAATGGATTCTAAGTAAGGCCCTAGACACTCGCCGCGGCGAGTAACTCCCCAGAACCTAGACCTAGTAACCTCAGTCCTATACCTCTCTGGTAGATTCCCTACACTCACTCCAGACAGTGGGGTAGGAGACGAATCCTAGAGTCAAAGCTCAGAAACTCTGACTATAACCCAGACCTTCATGAACCAGACTAGTAATAGAGTATTCCTGACCCAAGATATGCTCATAACCCTTATCTAGATTGCCCAAGAATCTCGTAGCACTCCTGTGCCCAAGGAATCAACCAAAAATCTTCCCGCTATCATGCCATAGGATAGCACTGTAGGCGACTATGATCGCTATATAAGAGACTGCAATGCCCGAATTGCTGTAGCCCCAAGTACCTATATATCCGACCAAGCCAAGGTGAACTTGTTCTGGGTCCATGTAGGTTCCCGCTATCATGGTATGATCTCTAAGATGATAGAGAAGGGAGAGATTACCACGAAACAAGAATTCCTCAACTATGTGAACAATGAGTGCCTCAGCAAAGGCTCTATGGAGACCTTTCGCCATCAGCAACTACGACACCTCAGCAAGACTCAAGATCCTAAGCCCCCAGGAACCCTTCCCCGTCCTAGATCCCCAGGAAATAATCGCGCTACCTATTCTAAGACTGACCTAGAACCCAGGACCGAGACCCAGCCCTAAGCAACCAAATTGACTTCTTTCCCTAGGAAACTGACCGACGAGGAGCGTGAGCGCTGTATCCGAGAAGGCCGTTGCCTTAAATGCCGCCTCACTGGTCACCTCGCGAAAGATTGCAAGACGACTTTCCCCGCTCGAGCCGCAAACGCGACCGCCAATGAACCCAACACCCGGTACCCTGAAGAACCCTCAGGACTGGTGTTAGGGGACTACACGGGAGAATTCAATGTTCAGAAAGAACACCTAGAACACCTCGTTGAGGTCGTAATAAAGAACTTCCCAGAAATGGAATTGAAAGCTTTTGAAGCAGAGATCACAGATGATTTGGCCCTTGGAAGACCAGGACCCCGAGACCTAGATGCAGACATTAACCATGCTCAAGATACCTTTAGCACGAAGGGGAATGAGCCGCCTTCCCCTGTCACGCAGGATGAGACCCCCACCGCCGGGTTCCAGAGGGACATCTGCGATCGCGATCGTAGTGACCAGTTTGCGATCGAGATCGCAGATGTCCACCTCGGAGGACACGAGCCACGGGGAGATATGAGACAACTATCGTATCAGCATTCTGCTACAACTACTGCAGAAGTCCCCGCCAGCTCCCCCAGAACACCAGACCCAACCAACCTAGAACTATGCCCCGAAGCCTACCCACTCCAAGACGAAGAATGGTATCCTCCTCAATTAGTCAATAAGTGGCAGGAGTTCCGCCAGACCAAGCTCAGAGACCTAGACCCTTCCAGTTTCGAGAACCTCAAGTCCGCTATTGAAGAAAGCACAGCCTTCATAGCAACAGTTAAGTCCCAGACCTCAGTTACCCTGAAAGACGCCCTGAACCACCAGAAGGTGGGATATGACCTAGCATGCCTAATGTACCAAGACCTTTTCGACCCAGAAATACACCGAGTCCGAGCCATGACCGAAGAGACTTTCAGAGAACGAGTTCGAGTATCTGCTGTCACTACAGACTCAGATCTTTCAGAGATTATCGCCCAGTTGCCCCCAGAGCTCAAGGAGTTTGCTGACTACTTCAGCCCAGTGTTCTCAATCACCTCACCCTCACCCACCGGGTTGGGTGGGTGAGACCCATTCACCCACCCAACCCAAGCCTTGGAATGATGTTCACCCACCCAACCCGAAACCTCTCACCCGGTGAATGGGTGAAATAGGGTGAGATGAAAATACGATAGCTTATTGCAGTCAATCAATTGGATCTCACACGCCGTGTGAGCACACCCTGAAACTTGTTGACTTTTTTGCTACACGTACACGTTTTCATGTACATATTGACGGGAGCGCGTCCCCGCCATGGACTCAAGCCGTAAAACAGATACCGCGCACTAGATTTCGATACCAGGTTCGAGGGCCGATTCCCCTAACTCAACGTACTCTGCTCCGCCGGGCAGCCTATTTTTCAATTGTTTAATTATCATATCTTGTGACTGTAGTCGGTATATCCTATATAGATATCTGACCATAACAGATTCAATTACTGGTCTTTCTGCTTCTGCTTTAATGATAGAGGAAGACAGCTCCTTCTCGCAAGATAACAATATTACTCTCCTTCCACAGAAGTTATCTAAGTTCAGTCAACAAAGCGACTTACCAAGTAATCGTGAATCTAGTCCCGGATAGATTTTAGGACCACCGAGGAAACGCCAAAGTGGTAAGGAGTTATAGGTGTAGATATATAGTATCAAGATTATTACACGAAAAGATGGTAAAGACTGGTGGAAATACAACACTTGTCCTCAGAAGTACAGGGCGTCAGGAACGGATAAGGTGGCCGCTCATATCAAATCGAAGCACCAGATCAACGAGAATAGGCCGCTGTCGCGACACAGCAGGGACACAAAACCACTATATCCTTTCGCGGCGACGGGATTGTTATTGCGGCAATAGATAGATATCTCGACCTTCCGAAGCTTATTGTTGAAGTAGATCATGTACATATATATCAGCTTCTTACAAGTTGAAAGCGAATACTTCCAGTAAATAATGGTATATATAGATACAGTGCTAGACAGTAGCAACTTCCTACCTAAGTCTAGTAACACTATACAGGATTAGGTGCTGAAAGAATTTAAGAAATATAAGGAGCAAGTACTGGAGTAGCTCACTAAGAGCGAAGGATAAATCTATCTTAGCTTCAACCTGTGGATATCACTGAATTCACTTGCCCTTCTGGGGGTTATAGTGTATTAGATAAGCAAAGAGAAGCATCTCTAGACAACACTGCTAGGACTGCGGCGGGTGAATAGAGCACACAGCGGAGAGAACATGAGTGTAGTGGTCTTGGAGATTGTTCGCTTGTTCCGGATTGAGAACTGAATCAGGTACTTTGTCTTAGATAACACTGAAAGTAATGATATATATATCAAAAGTCTTTCAAACCATCTTAACTTACCGGTCTTATTAGGTTATCTATTTAGGCGTCGCCTTCACTGCTTTAGTTATATTATCAACCTAGTAGTTAGAGTCTTCCTTTTTAGCAAAGATATTGACACTTTCGAGATTGAGTCGAGAAGGTGACAGGATTTAGATAATGAGATTATAGAGCTCGAAGCTTGGTATAAGAAGGGATTAATAGAGAAGCTATATAATATTGTTATATTTATCCGAAAATCGCCTTAATAGATAGAAGAGTTCTTGAAGGTCTAGCACCAGCTTTATATGGAAGTAGGTAATACCAGCACAGTATCTCTACTCCTGTAGGTCATAGAAGACAATGTTATACAGTGGAACTCAACCTATAACATGATCTACTGAGCTTTGTAAGTCAAAGACACTATTGACTTGTTTATAACTCAGCACCTAATAAGCAAATAGAAGGACAACAAGAATCTCTAGGAAGATCAACTCACTGAGGATAATTAGGATATATTGGCTTGAATTCTTTCCTTACTAGAACTATTCAAGAAATTGATATCAAGAATAGAGGGTTGTACAGTTAAAGGTAGCCAAGGAGCTATATAGGAGATACTTCTATCTATGGATTTCCTGCTGGACTATATTAAACAGGTAAAGCTGGAGTATAAGCACCTGAATAGGTATATCTATTACTCTCTGAACAATATATAGTATAAACTGAATAACTACTACAGCCTCACTGATATATCACTAATTTATATGGCCGGAGTAGTGCTGAATCCCCAGCTGAAGTGGTTGTACTTTGAGGAGAAGTAGTTATACAAGCTGGATTAGATTATCAAGGCTTACCGAATTATGAGAGAGTTCTGGTCTATATATAAGGGAAAGCGGGTACAAGTCGAAGTAGAATAATTGTTAATAATACCCGAGCAGGATCTGTTAGACGAATTCATGAATATCGTGTTCCGGGGGCCTAAGTCTTCAATAGAGGACAAGTATAACCAATATTGCTCGTTACCTCCCGAACTATTTGTTGTCAGTATTCAAGAGTAGTGGAAAAACCAGAGAGAGGGTGATCTTCAAGTGATGGCGTTTAATATGCAGTCTATACTAGCTATATCCGCAGAGTGTGAACATATGTTTAGCAGTGGTAAATTGATGCTCTCCCCTCAGCGAAATCAGCTGAAAGAGGATACGGTCGAGGCTGCAGAGTTGTTGAGGGCTTGGGAGAGTGCTGGTATCGTGTCATGGTAGGGGACTTAGAATCTGTATTGAAATAGACCGCTGTTCACCCGGTGATCACCGGATGATCACCTAGATCACCCACCTCACCCAAAGCTCTCAAGTTGTTCACCCACCCAACCCGGACCCTTTGGGTGAGGTGGGGTGGGTGATTGCGAACACTGCTTCAGCCCAGTCGAAGCACAAGAGCTTCCCCCGTTCCGCCCAGACATAGGCCACAAGTTCCTTCTCCAGCCCGGGAGTAAGCTCCCTTTCCTGAGACCTATCCCTACGTCCCCAGTCAGCGACCAGCTCCAGCGTGAGTATATCAAAGACTACCTAGAGCGCGGATGGATACGCCCAAGCACGTCCCTAGTTGCTTCCCCTTGCTTCTTTGTGCCAAAGCCCCATAATGGGGGATGGCGTTTCTGTGTTGACTATCGAAAGTTGAATGATATCACAGTCAAGAACCGCTACCCGACCCTTTTGTTTGACAATCTGATGCAATCAGTCAAGAACTCCAAGTGGTTCACCAAGATTGACATTACAGAAGCCTACCACCGCATCCGAATTGCTGCTGGAACTCTTGGTGACCTCCTTAATCAAGGAGTAGTTGCCTTCTTCGACGACCTACTTGTCTATTTAGAGACCCGAGAAGAGTGTATCAAGAAGACCAAGAAGGTACTGGCTCGCCTTCGAGAAGCTTGCCTCTTCGCGAAAATCAGCAAGTACAGCTTCTTTATCCAGGAAGTTGACTTTCTTGGCTTCTTGATCAAACCAGGAACCCTCGAGATACACCCAGAGTATATTGAAGCTATCCAGGATTGGCCTCATGTCAGAAACGTAGGCTCTCGTCGGCGGAGAGGTGGAGGGGATGATATTTAATGGTATTCAGCTATGAACCTATGTCCTTTGGACAA